>ML685837.1:380430-492679 GCA_007922175.1 Pelusios castaneus
GATATCCCTCAGTTAAGGATTTTAAAACCTCAAAATAAAACTCTTGCTTCTACTGGGACAGTGGATATGGGTCTATTAATGAAAACACCAAGGAAATCAGAAAAGGTAACAGACTTTGGCCAAGAAGAGTTAAACTATCTTTTCCTGTAATGGTGGTGGAAGACAGCCACAATGTGTTTTCTATCATAAGGGAGAGTGGTTTTGGTCCTGAGGGAGGGCAGGTGAAGAGGAAGATAGGAGAATGATTACTAGTGAAAATTCTTGTTATTGCATAATTTGATGGAAGGAGGGAATTTCAGTTGTCATCAATAGCCAAGGAAGTCTGAGTCAGTTGTGCAGTCTTGTTATTGTGGGATGCGTGTTTGGATGTAAGTGTCATGTAATGTAAAGGCGTTAGCTCGAGAAGAAAGATTTGAAAAGAGAAATTGAAGTCTAAAACAATAGTTGTTTCTTTTTTCATTCAGAAAATTCATTCAGAAAATTCAGAAAATTGCACTTCTCAGGCTCAGCCTGGCTCTTGGTTGTAAACAATAGGTGTTCATATGTATTTCTTTTTAAAATTCATAACTAGTGCATGTATATTTAAGTGTAATAACTGATTATATAGCATTATAAATCTGAGAATAGGAGTAAGATCTTAATCTTAGCTCACTTCTATAATGTGAATTGGTTCTTGCCATCAGATCTATTTGTCAAAGCAGCTTTCTACAAATTTAGTTTACAGAAGCAACTGATTGCAGGAATTTTGTCCTCTAATGGTGCTGTAAAAGAGAGTGCACTCTATCCATACAACCCCATCCTAGAGGAATAATAGCTTCTAGTAGTACAAAAAAATGATTGCCATGAAACAAAACACTGTTTATTTGAAATTTAGAATGGAATTGTGTTTATTTTACATAATAGAGGGAACAGTATCAGATTCTTTAAAACATTTTTTTTTAAGTTTTCCATTTCCTATGCTTCCCCATCTCCAGGGTACTCCCAATTTAGGACATACTGGAGTAGTTCAGAACAGTGACGTTACACTCTTGAGCCCTAGTGCTGCAAACACAAGTGTGTACTTAATCTGCTCAGTCAAAAGCCTTGTTCTCATGAGTCCTCCTCATTTCATGTTGTTATGCTGCCAGCTCCTCCTATGTGACCTTGACTAAGTCAGCCTTGTTCCCCTTAAATCAAATGTGCCTATTAAAATACACTTTCCAGCTTGTCACTCTGACCACATATCATTTTGCACATGTAAATAGTCCCACCAAAGCTTAAAGTTAAGTATGTGCATAAATTTTGCAGGATTGGGACCTTAGTGTATGTAATTTGCCATCCTTGCTGGTTTAATAATAATAAAAAATACATACCTTCTATGCAGAGCTTTTCATCAGTAGATCTCAAAACAGTTTACAAAGGTTGTAAGTGTCATTATCGCTATAATCTCTTGTTTAAAACCACTCTTAGTTTGTTTGTTTTTTGCATAGGTTCATCAAAGTGTGTTTTTCCATAAAGCAAATAGTTGTGCATGTGTGCATACGTACACATCTTCTCAAAATTTAAAAATCACTTAATCTTTCACACATTTCAATACACATAGTTACAATTAAAAACAAAAAGGATTCTTCAACTCTGGCAGTCTCCTATTGCTATGGACATGGACTATTTAATAAAATATTAAATCATATAGTATAGTTCACTAAATATTCTACACAAAATATTTCACAGCATGCATCTGCACAATTAATTCTCCACAATTTATACAAGATAACAGTGTAATCTCTTCTGTATCTAAACTTCACAGGTGCTTTTGTAAAATAAAAGTAAAAAGTTTTTAAAAAATAAAATAGCCATCTGTCTTGGATGGTTTAGACAACAAATTCTGCAGCTTGGAAGGGGGTTAGACTAGATGATCCTTGTGGTCCTGTCTAACATTATGGTTCTATGATTCTAACAAGAATTATGTAGAACAGATGGATTGTGAACCACAAGATCCTGAATACACTGTCCATTCCTACATGTGAGCTGTTTTCTCTTAAAAAGGGTTACAAAATGGCTTCGAGAGAGGATGTTGATTATAGTAATAGGAGATAGGACTGAGCCAAGAGCTAATCTAGCTGTAAATTTTAAGTATATGCCACTGTAAAAGCACTTGTGTAGTCACATTATTTCGGTGGGAGAGAACTCTCCTACTACCATAATATCACCTAAATAAGTGGCAGTATTTGTGTTGGCTGGAGAGTGTCTCCCATTGGCATCGTGCTGTCCATGCAAGTGCTTATGCCAGAAAAATTTATATGGTTAGGGTGTGTTTTTAAGTGCTAATGTAGACAAGACCTAAGATTATAAAACCTTAATATTTGTTATATTTCAATATTTGATGCTATGTAATTTAAGTTTTCATAGAACATATAATCCAGCATATCCATACATGTTGGGTTGGATTTTGGTTTTGATTTTTGCTTAATTGCATAATTGAGGTTTTCATTAATAATTCCTTAGTTCATTTAAAATGTGACAGTGAGTAGATATTTGCAATCCGTAGCTGGAAACATATTTTAATGTTGTTTTAACATGTAACCCCATCTGTCAAACAATCGATTATGTTCCTCGGAAACAATTTACCAATTTAATAATTTCTGCCTTGCATATGCATTGTTATAAAGTTATATTTTAAAACTCATTTTCTACTCTAATGGCATATGTATGCATACAATCATAGAAACTGGAAGGGACCATGACAGGTCATTGCACTCCTGGCAGAACCAAGTACCCCCATTAAACCATCCCTGACGGGTGTTTGTCTAACCTTAAAAACCTCCAGTGTAGGAGATTCCACAACCTGCCTAGGCAACTTATTCCAGTGTTTAATCACCCTGACAGTTAGGAATCTTTTCCTAATGTCTAAGCTGAACCTCTCTGGCTGTAATTTAAGCCCATTGCTTCTCATCCTGTCACCTGTGATTGAGAATAACTTTTCTCCTTAAATATGAGCAATAACTTGCTCATATGGACATCTTTTGATAATAAGTGCAACATACAACATTTTCATGAGCATGGTCAAAGTTTAAAATGTTTTTTAAATTGTGAGTATTTATTGAAGTTAATGTTAAATTTTGAAAGAGAACCTAAACTCAGGAGTCGCTTATTTTTAATGTTCGTGGTTTTTATTAATGGAGTCCAGGAGCCTTTAACACCACATGAATCCCATTATTTGTTTGACTTCCTCTCAGCTTTAGAGAAAAAATGATTTTATGAATTTTGCTTGAAATGTGCATAATATATTTTAAAGGAAGTTTTAACACTCTATTTATGCAGTGTTTTAAAGTGAATGGTTGATGTAAAATTCAGTATGCGTATAGTGCCACTATACTGGTAAAAGAGACCAAATCTGATATCAGTTATATGTGTAGACCTGTAATGAGAGAGTTTGTGAAACCAGCCGTGTGTAGGTATAGTCCATGCATTTACAGGAATACTGATATGCAGTCAGCTACAATTGTATAGTTTTGACATTATGATACGGAGAGTCCTGATATATAACCAGGTCTGTGGACATAGACCAGATGTTATGGTAAAGGGAGAGGGAACCTGAAACCTGCTGCACATGTGTAGACTACATTACAGTAAAGGGAGAGCTGAGCTGAAACCTGATGCCCATGTATGTTCTGGGCATTGTAGTAATAGGATAGTTGATACAAAACCAGCATTTAAAGAATTCCTTTATTGTGTAAGAAGTCTTTTGCAGTTTATCTTACTTGATATTGGAGACATTAATATGTATAAGTGAGGGGTTTAAGTTTTAACCATTCTAAAGTGAGGAACCTGAATAAATGTGAAAATAGAGACATTTTTCAATGAGTAACTTTTAAATGCTTCTAGATTTTGACTTGTTCAATGGAATGTGCTTAATATTTGCACATAATTTAACCTGAACCTCTTCAACAAGTAGATAATGCAGGGATAAGTCTCCAGTTTGACTAGTTTTCTGCATGGTCTTAACCGTGATAAAGTCTTGCAACTTCTTTCAACTTCACACCTCTAGGATGCCCCCTCCTTCCCCATTAGGAGACGGGCTATTGATCAGACCAGTAGGGCTTGAAGGGGAATGGGAAGGCAGGAACTAGCCTCTCCTCCTTAGGTCCTGTGTTTCCCATAAGCCAGGTTCTGAGGAAGGGGTAGGTTGATTGGCTCTTCTCTCTCCCCTCACTTCCCCATTGTGTTTTACTCTGCCTGGGCTTTTGGAGAGCCTCTAACCCCATTTAGCTGTCCCTCTCCTTCTCTTAGTTGTAGTTTGTAGGAGCTGTGTTTTTCAGGGTTTGACTGGCCTGGTTTAGGATCAGAAAGTGCTTTTTCCCCATGGGCCAGCTTGGCTGAAGTCTGGTAGAGTTTTTTCACCTACTTCACAGTCTCGTGGAGGCACAGCTAGGTTGAATGGAATAAGACTTGAAAATTAGGGCTGGTCAGACTGTTCAGCTAGTTGCAGCTTGAGATTGGCGTCCGATGTGGATAAAAGCTAAAAAGACAACTCCCAGAGGCAAATGAAACCAAGGATTTTCCTGATGGACCTACAGAAGACGGGAAGATCTTGAAGTCTTTACAGACTGAGGTCCCTCCTCGGTAACTCAGAGGAGTGTGCGAAGATTGAGAAGTGAGCTGAGTCTTAACGTAGGTCAAGCTGTGTTTACCCAAAATTACTTGGGTCTACCCCAAATTACATGATGGGAGCCCTGTAATCTTGCACTGGTCTAGTTCTCACTGGTATGTGAGAATATGGATGGATGTGTAGCACCCCTCGCCCCCTGTTAATTTAATAACATTGTAATCTGATGCTTAAATTCATAAAGACTTTAGGTCTTCTCTTCTCCCTTCTGCTACCATCTCCTCTTTTCTTGACCTTGACTAAATGAACCACCTTTCCCTCAAGTCAAATATACAAATACGTTAGAAGCAAGAGGAAGATAGGGTGAGCCATCAGTGAGGAAGGAAAGACAATAAGAAAATGCGGCTGTAACTGAAGTGTTATATGCCTTTTTTGTTTGTTCTTACTAAAAAGGTCAGTAGTGATTGGAAGATTAATATAGTGAACTTCAGGTATAATTCATGGGATAGAATCTGGGGCTAAAATAGGAAAAGCACAAGTCAGGAGTTACTTAGACAAGTTAGGTGTCTTTAAGTTGGCAGGACTTGGTGAACTGCATCCTAGAATACTTAAGGAACTTGCTGAAGAGATCTCTGAGCCATTAGTGGTTATCACTGTGTGCTCATGGAGGACAGGAGCAATCCCAAAGGACTGGAGAAGGGCAAATATAGTACCTATTTATAAAAGGGGGAGTAAGGACAACACAGGATTATAGATAGACCCCAGGGGCAGGATCCTGTCCCCTTCTAGCTCCGTCCCCAGAGGGGGGGTGGGGCCAGCAGGGCATAGGAGCCATGGCATCCATGTGGCTCTTGTGACTCCAGGCCCTGCTGGAGGGGTGGGGCCAGCGGGGGGAGTAGCCGCAGCATCCCGTGCCACTTTTGGCAGACATGGGGGTTGCTGATCCCTGGCCTAGGCAAACTTGCTATAAGGAGGGTGCACTAATGGTTAGAAATGTATACTCAGAGTAGTTATCAATGGTTCCCAGTCAAGCTGGAAGGGCATATTAAATGGGGTCCTGCAGGAATCTGTCCTGGATCCAATTCTATTCAGTGTGTTTGTAAATAATTTGGATTAATATAATTGATTAGCATCGAGAGTACATTCATAAAGTTTGCAGACAATATGAAACTGAGGGGTCACAAGGGCCTTTGAAGGACAGGTGTAAGAGCCCCTCATCCTGGGTGGGCTTGGAGGGCGCCCCCTTCAGGTGCGACTGGGGAATTAGCAGCACTGGGGCGCTCCTCTGGTCACCCGGTTCGGGGTCCCAGCCCTTCCGGCAGGGCTGAGCCAGTAGAATCCACAGTCAACTGCCTGGCCCAAAGCAGGGCGGGGCAGGCAGCAGTCTCTAGCCCAGGGAAGGGCGAGTCTCTACGAACAAGCCTGGCCTGGCCCTCAGGCAGGGCAGGGCAGGCAGCAGAAAGCCCAGAGTCAGTGGCCCAGCCCTCAGGAAGGGCGAGGCACAACACACAGAGTCAGTTGCCTCCAGCCCTTAGGCAGGGCGAGGCACAACACACAGACCTCTGCAGGCGGCTGCTGAGGTTTGACTTGCTACAGGTGGCTCGGGTAAGGGGTGTGGGAGGGGGACGCAGGCCCACCCACTCCACTGCGTCCCAGCACAGGGCCCTATTCAGTGGCAGAGGCGTCTGCCACTGTGGTCAGCGGGGCTCCAGCCAAAACACGCTAACCCGCGGTGGCTCTGCCGCTCTCTGCGGTAGCCTACCGCCCTGGGCTGCTTCCTCCCACCCTGGGGTTCGGGGTACCTGGATCGCTGCCCCTAGTAGACACCGGGGTATTCCACCATGGGGAAGTTCCCAAAACCGTCCAGCTCATCAGGTGGCGGCAAGGCTGGCAGAGTCTCATCTAGCTCCTCGGGGAAGGGCAGCTCCTCCAGGTCACAGGAATGGTCAGGGGGTTCTGGTCCGTAGGGCTCCAGGACTGCGGGTGGTTCCCTGGGGTCCTCAGCCAGGGGCAGCTCCTCCAGGTCACAGTACTGGTCGGGGGGATCTGTAGCCAACGGCAGCTCCTCCAGGTCACAGGGTCCGTCCCATTTCTCCAGACTCTTGGGCTCAGGGCTGGAGGCTTGTGGGTTTTCCTGCAGAGCTGAGGGCTCGCCCTGATCCCAGGAGGCCGGCGCCCCCTCAGTCCACCTGGGTCCGTGCCACCGGGGGCGGTCCTCAGGGCCCCAGGCAGTGGGAAGCTGAGGCCAAGCCTTCTCTGGCCCTGGGTCTGAGGCCTGGTCCCGGAGCAGTGAAGCACAGTGCTTCCCTGCTCGTGTCTAGGCCCTGACTGAGGGAGAGGGCCGCCTTCTTATACTGCCTGGTAGGGTCCCGCCCTCTGGCTTCCTGTCAGCCCTGGTTGGTTCAGCCGGCTCAACCCCCTTTCTGGGGGTTGGCCCGGTGCTCCCGTCTATCTTCCTGGGCGGCCATGTTCCCTGGCCCTGACTCTGGCCCTTACAACAGGATTAAAAGTTCAAAATGATCTTGACAAATTGGAGAAATGGCCTGAAATAAATAGGATGAAATTCAATAAGGACAAATGCGAAGTACTCCATTTAGGATGGAACAATCAATTGTGCAAATACAAAATGAGAAATGACTGCCTAAGAAGGAGTATTTCAGAAAAGGATCTGGGGATTATAGTGGATCCCAAACTAAATGCAAGTCAATAACGTAATGTTGCTGCAAAAAGAAAAAAGGGGGGGGGGCATCAACATTCTGGGATGTATTTGCAGAAGTGTTGTAAGCAGGACATGAGAAATAATTTTTTCCATTCTACTCAGCGCTGATAAGGTCTTACTGTGTCTTATTCTGGGCACAACACTTCTGGAAAGACGTGGACAAATTGAAGAAAATCCAGGAGAAAGAAACAAAAATGATTAATGTCTAGAAAACATGACCTATGAGGAAAAATTGGGATGGGTGGGGGAATGGGCTGGTTTTGCATGGAGAAGAGAAGACTGGTCAGAATATTATAACAGTCTTCAAGTACATAAAACCTTATGAAGAGGAGGGTGACAATTTGTTCTCCTTAACCACTGAGGACAGGACAAAAAGTAAGGGGTTTAAATTGCTGAATGGGCAATTTAGGTGAGATATTAGGAAAAGCTTCCTAACTGTAAGGGTAGTTGAGCACTGGAACAAATTCCCTAGAGAGGTTGTGGAATCTTCATCATAGAACAAGTTAAACCAGAGGCAGGCAAATAATATTCGGCGGGGGGAGGAGGGAGAGGCTGGGGTGAGCTCGGGGATGGGGAGCCAAGGGGTGGGGGGAAGCTGGCGGGAGGGAAGGGCCAGGGGCAAGGGAAAGCTGGCAGGGGTGGGGGGCGCAATGGGGCAGCGCAGCGCTGGCCCTGGAGTGCCACAGCACCGGCCTTCATCACGGTGTAGCACCGGCCAACGGTAGTGGGGGTCAGAGCAGTGGCAGCACCAGCAGGGGAAGGAGAAGGGGACAGTGCAGCACTGGCCCTGGCCTTGTGCAGTGCCAGCCGGGGGGAGGGAAGGGGGCAGTGTTTGCCCCAGCCCCTGGAGCACCGAAGGAGAGTGGAAGGAGGCAACATAGCACCAGCTCCAGCCCCAGAGTGGCGCAGCGCTGGTGGAGGGAGGGGGCAGGGCAGCACAGCGCCAGCCCTGGCCCCAGAACAGTGAAGCATGCCGGCTGGCAGAGCGAAAGGGGGTGGCGCAGCAGCAGCTGGGAGGGAGCAAAAAGGGGCAGGCCGGATCCAGCCTGCAGGGTGTATTTTGCCTACCCCTGGGTTAAAAAAAACCCACTTGTCAGGCAAGGTCTAGACCAGTGGTTCCCAACCTGGGAACTGGGGGCCAAAAGTGGCCCTTGGGGGGTTTTCAAAGTGGCCTGTGGCTGCCCTCCTGCTGGCTGCAGAACGGAGCCACTGCCTCCTACGAACCCAGGTGGAACGTGTTTCCAAAGGGCTAAAAGACCAGTGCAGCCTCCTTGCTGCAGCCAAAGGGATAGGAGATCTGCGCTTCCTTTCTCTGGCTGTTGCAAGGAGCAGTGCAATGTGCTCTGCCTAGGTTCATAGGTGCTGGGGGTCTTGCTGGAGCCAAAGGGAGGGGAGCACCGATCTTCCATCTCCCTGGCTGCAGAAGAAGCTACTGATTTGGGAACCAGATAGAATGCACAGGGCTACAGGATGTGTGTGGTTTTCCTGCTGCAGCCGGGGAGACAGGAAATCTGTGAGCGAGGGGGCAAGCTGATTTTCGGGGGGGGGAGTCTGCTGGTGGAGACTGGTGGCCCTTCAGGGCTGTAAAAATTATATCTGTGGGCCTTGAGCCAAAAAGGTTGGGAACCACTGGTTTAGACCTGCCTCGGTGCAGGGGACTGGACTTGATGACTTATCAAGTTGTCCTCCAGTCCTATGTTTATCTGGTGACTTATACAGTTATTGTATATTTAATAACTTTTAACAGTAGCATTAGAGCTATTCAAAGTGTAACAAAATTCACCCCGTTGGCAGGTCTAAGTTCCATGGCTTTTTCTTTATGATGTTTTTTCACCACTTGAGCTTTGAGGCTTCACATATTTTCCTTCTAGAGTCAGAAGCTTCTCTCCCACTTATATGATAATGAGTACATGATAACTCTCTATTTTTAACTTAATTGCATTTTCAGACTGTAATTGTATTTGTCCTTTGTATACATAAATACATAAACCAGTTCAAAGTAAATTATATGGCTGATTAATTTTATGCATTTGAATTGAATGGGAGTAAGAAGTCACCATTCTTAAATATCTTCATTGTACAGAGAAATTGATGGAAACCATAGGTAGTAGCCCAAGGACTGACTAGGCTAACTCTAAATTTGGCTCTAATCATTGATTTAGGGGAAAAGATAGGAGAAGTCCAGCACAAGCAGATGAAATCAGGAAGTTTAAAGCTCCATTTTAAAAATGTAAACCAATAGTTAGGATTGTGGCTTTAACAATTAAGGACTAACAGTCTGAGGACTTCAGTTAAAGTTCTTTTGCTGCTGATTACGATTCCTTGGTGGTGATTAGTGAGTATGAGAATGCAATCACATTTGTAGGGTTTAATCAGTCCTAAGACGGAGAAGTTAGTTATCCAAAGAGAGAAAAATTAAAACCTATAGTTCCTATTAGTCTTTTTTAATGCTAATACAAGACTAAAGGATAAAAGGCAGGGAAGTCTGTGACAATGTATTTAAGTACATGTAGAGTTTGTAATATATTAGTATTGTTATTTCCAATCCCCAAATTCATAAATAAAGTTTTACTGGCATGTTTAAGGGGGAGAAAAGGAATTTTTCTAGACCCACCACAATATATTTATATACATTCTATAATGTTCACTATTTGTACTTGTGTACAGGGCACATCTTTTCATAAACTACACACTATAGCCCTTCCACAATTTTTACCTCTTTCTTTGTAGTCTTCAACTTGTTTAAAAGCCCTTGATTTTGAATTTATATAATATTGCTTGTGCGTATTTTTATTCTTTTTATAATACATACCAAACACTTACAGCATTCCCCCAACAGAGCTCTTTGCAAGCATTAATTGTATCCTCACAGCATTCCTATGAGGTAGGTAAGTAAATGACATTCCTAGTTTATAAATATGGGAACAAAACTTGGGATTTATGAAACTCCTCAAACATTGGCCATGTCTACACTAGAGAAACCTGGAATGAAAATGACATTAGTCTCCTTTGCACATCTGAAAAAAAACAAACAAAAAATCCTGTCTCTCCTCCATTCCCTTACCCCTCAGCAGAGCATGGCATCCCCACCACCGTTGGAAATTGTCTTGCTTTGAGGTAAGCTAATCACTTTGTGATCCCTCACTGTACCATCTCCACCAGTAGAGTGCTAGTGTGGATGGGAAGCACTGGTATAATAACTGAATAGTGTGAACCGTTTTCCTGGCCCCAACAACCGTGCATCAGTCACTGTTCTGTCTCCTCTGTATTCTGCACTCTACTGCACAGGGGACAAGTTTATGCAAAAATATGGCACACACCAGAGCTCACCTGTGTGCTACTTTTGCCAGCATCAGTCTCTTCCATGTTGTTATCCCATAATCTACTCCTTTATTATTTTTTATGTGTATTATTAATTTGTTTTGTGGTAGCAAGTGGATGCCTCACACCTAGATGAGGGTCCCGTTTTGCTAGATTCTAACTGAATACAAACACAAGAAAAAATTATTTTTACTCCTAAAGTGCTAACAGTCTAGTTAGCAGCAATTATGTTTCAGAGGAAATTTTCCTGTGAGCATATTGCCAGCGAGATTGTAAACTCTTTGGTGTAGGGGCCATCTTTTTGTTATTTGTATACAGTGCCTAGCAAAATGGGCGTTAGGGCATCTTCATGCTTCTTCAGTTCAAAAAAGAAAAAAAGTATAAATCAGTGGTAGACATACAGACACTGGTGACCATAGGGAGAGATGAGGAAATTTTGTTGCAGCTGGACTCTGGTTGGACCATTATGGGCTATGACTAGCTGTTGCAACATCTTGCTAAGCATAACATCACTCTGGCTAGCAGTGGCCAGCCACTTGATGGGTTCAATGCATTTGGGGACGATAATAAGCATGCCTGTGCCAGGGATACAAATAGGAATATGAAACAGAACTATGATACAACATTCTAGTTTCTCTGGTTTGAAAATGAAGAAAACAGGACTGTGTTCGAAAGGGAGGCCATATTTAAGCAGGAGAATGATGAATTGTATCTGCCATGAGAGGGAAAGAAGGTATGAGCACAAGTCATTCCAAAAGGAAATATTTTATAAATACCAAAAGGCTTCTAAAGAGGAAAACATCATGTCTGTTCCAGTAACTGTTCATGTGCTTGTACTACTTTCTCAGTATAATAAATGACAGAGAGCGGTGCTCCATATCGGACTGTGCCCGCTTTCCAATTCCCTTACGTCTGTTTTGTGGCATTCCACCCCTGCGGATGAGTAGAGCTGAAAAAATGGAATCCCACCAGATGTATATTTCATGCCCCTGAAATGTCCATATTCAATCAGCCTGGTTTGAGTTACCCTGGTTTTATGCTGCAGCTAGTCTGCCCATTTGGGTTTCTATTACAGATATTTTTCAGAACAGATTTTGTGTGATCCTTTGTCAGATCCTATATGTAATATCAACATAACATTTCACTTCTCTCCCGCTCTATCACTTCTACAAAAAATTTAAAAACAATGAACAAAAGGAGGCAAGGCAGACATAGAGTGAAATAGGGAACCCACCACAAATAAAGCACAACAAAGGCACTTTGTAGCTGTTATTGATAATATTTATAAACACAGTTCTCAACTCCATAAACTCCTTTGCTCTGCAGATTAGATCATAGGGATATTTAAATAAGCTTCTTCACAAGGATAAACTCCCAAGCTATGACTTGCAGTAGCCGCAAATGCTAACATACTTCTGCCAGCCTCAATAGTGTTGTCCCTTTTGACCCGTGCAGCTGTTACAATTTTGGGGCTCTGTAGAAGTTCCAGTTGGGAGTAGACATTAGTGAGGGTCAGGTATTTCTTTTATGCAGTTACTTTTATTTATGAAGAATCAGTGTACAAAGGCCTGTGTCTCTGAATGCTGAAGAAATCAAATAGCAGGAGGCAGCTTCTTTTGGTCACAAAATCAAATGTAGTCTTTTCAACCCAAACCTCAGACACACAAACCTTTTCCAAAGTCAGCCACCTTTCAGATCTCCTTCAGACAGTCTTTGCATTCTCTGGGTTGTCTCTCCCCACTTCTTGTCACCCTCCTCCCTCACACATCTGCTCACAGTACCCAGCTGAACCTAGTTTCTGGGCAGACTCTGTTAGGCTTTCTTTTAGATGTAGGCCCTTAACTGTCTTCAATGTGGAACCGATTGACACATCAGTTTGAAGGAGGTTTTAATGCAACCCATACCAAGGTTTCATCTTGCTCATAAAAAAATTCTGCATAATCAGATCCCATTCCTCACCAGTAATGTGAAAGTATGCAGAGCATCCTCCCGAGCAAACTGAGGCCAGGTCTATACTGACGGTGGCAAATTTGCCCCAGTCAGTTTGATCTTTCCAGATTGATTGAGTGATCAGTGAAGACCCGCTCAATTGATTGGGAAGTTGATCCAGTAAGTCCTCCTCCTGAAAAAGAGTAGCGCTGAGTCAAAAGGAGGGCATTTCCCTTCAACTCAGCGCAGTGGAGACACCGTGATAACCATGTCTTAGGAAGCTGAAGAGAGATATGCAAGTTATTTTACATAGCTTGCATGTCTCCCATCAACTGCTGCCGAATTCTGCGGTGAGTGTAGACAGACCAGAGCCATGGGTAGTTGAACTAGTGAGATAACATGATTGTTAGTACTTACTGTGTAGTGTGACCGAACTAGCTCTGATGTTTCAGGTGCACTTTGCCCCTTGGCCATATTGTGACTGTACTATAACATTCAGTTGCACTACCCACTGGGCACCTATTCCACAACTCCCTGCAGCAGTGGCCGATCTTGAAAAACCGCCTAAAAGCCCTAAGTGATTATGGGAAATTAGGTCAAATTCCCATAATCCCCCTGCAAAGGTCCAAGAAACCCACACTATTTTCAGAGAAAAGAAACCAGTGCAAAGTCTTGTCATAGATCCAACACTGATCCAGGTGACCTCAGAGCACTGCTGGTTCTTGCCAAAATTTGTTATTCTGGCTAACAAAAGAAAATTACACTTTGACTGACCCATTTCTGTTGAAATAGAAAAAACTAATGGATGAAATGCTGAGTAGTGCTTCCTGGCAAAGGAAAGCAGAGTTCACTAGCTTTGCTGTTAAATTCTGGGGCTCTGCTACTTTCCTTGCCCACCAGGTGATACAGATGATGCTATGGGGAAGTTCAAACATCCATCACTTGTTTATTCATGCTGCTGCCTGTCTCTGGAACACCTTTTTCCAATTATGATGTTACTCTTTTAAAAAAAAATGTTGTGGCCATTGAATCTATGTTAGGTTTATCCCATTAGAGTGGTTGTTGTGGTGGGGTTTGTTGTTGCTGTTGAGGGTTTTTTTGGAGGGGTGGAGTTGGTTTTTGGTTTTCTTTCCCAGGCATTTTTAATAATTGTCTGTCCTGCGATTTTGTGTTTTTTAAGGTGGCCTTTTCACCTTCTCCTTTATTCTTATGTCTTTGTAATGGTCTTGAGGACTACACTGAAAGATACAATTGATACTTTTATATCTTCAGCAATCGCCAAGGAAAATTTTAATGTGATGGGGAGACTCCCTGTCATCACTGTACCCATCTCCGAACTTTTTTTAATCAGTAATTTCTAGGAAGCAGCACACACATCAGAAAGGGACAATGTGTCTAGATTAATAGTGAAGCGGTTTTAAGGTTCCCTTATATTCTTTCTGCATTCTAGTCATTATACACTAGATTTGACACTCGTGAATTGTGAATTTTGATCAATGGTCAGACTTAGTTGAACAATCTTTAAAAAAAAATTGATGAAAAGATTCTCAATAACAAATCCTTAACAAGAGTGTTAATGATAATTATTAATGCAGAGGATGGCTGAGATCCACAATAATTTCATGGAGTTTGGTACTGTACAGATTTGTGGAATCCAGTGTAATCTTAATAAAATGGAGCTGTCTGAAAAAAATTCTGCTTCATTGCTTCAGTTGTCTTGTATCAGGTTTATCTATTCCAAACTTTCTCTTAAAGATCTATCTTCCCTTCAGGCTCCTGTTTGTGGTTGCTGGTTGTACAGCACCCAGCAGTGTGTTTTGACAAAGAAAACCCCAGAAACCAATCTCCTTGCCGCTAAAGACATGATCCCTGCCAAAGGGTGAAATCATTGCCTCACTTAAGGTGATGGAGGGGTTGATATTGACTTCTGTGAGGCCAGAATTTCACCCAATACCAGTATTTAACCTAGTATGGTTGGTTCTGTGCTTTCTCCTAGAATAGTTATTATGACAATAGATTCAGAGAGTGGTCATGAATATTTTATGGTTCAAGTATAGAAAATAAAACGTTATATATTTACCTAAAATAAAACATATGTTCTTTCTTATCAGTTACATCAGTTGGGCATGAAAATTAGTCTATGGACAGAATTTCATTCTTTGTGTTCTGTGTTTCAGTCTTGTTCCCAACAAAACTTAGATTAGTGGACGATTTTAAAAACTGTATTTCCTATTCAATCAAGCTAAAGAATTTTTTTAACCTTGCTTGCACAAAAAGATTTAAAAAATTGGTTAGCTGACAAATTAGAAGTTGTAGTGAACTTCTTTATTGCCAGAGTATGACTGACTATGTTCTGTTTGTACAGTTTTATTTTAGTTTTCTTTTTACAGTCCTGCATTTTTTAATGCCAGAACAATTGTGTGTTGTTTGTGTGCGTTTCTGTTATGTTCCAGGAACACTTCTGTGGCGCCTGGAGAGAACAAGATAACAGTTGATTTTTACTTGTTTGTTTCTTTTATCCCATTTTATAAAAATATTCTGATCTATAGACTTTTGAACGAGATCATTTATCTTTCTTATGAATCTCTGAAACATTTTCAGCTTGTTAGCTCAGGTTCACGATCTTAGGTTTGAGCACTTCAGCTAATGGGGCTGCTATTCAACCATCAGTGTGACTGCCTTCTCTCTCATTTCAGGAGCAGAAAGTATAACTGTAACAGCAGTTTCCGAAAAGTAATCATGCTGTCTTTTCTTTCTGTAGAAATACTGCAGCACAATTCGACTTGATTCTGGAATAGATTATAGGAAACGGGTGCTTCCTGCTGCAGGGAAACTTTACTACCTGTAAGTTGATCTATTGCAGGATTTTTCTTCCTGTTCCCTTTTTTCCTTAATAATCAATAACTTCTCAATTAGTAGGAGATGAAAAATGTATTAAGATAATTAGCAGAGTGTGACTTTTTCTTTCTTTGCGTTCTTATCCATTTTGTACAGTAAACTGCCTTCCATTATGCCGTAATGTTAACTTCATTAAACTACATTTCCAATATCCACACTAGTTTCATTTACAATGTGCAACTGAATCAAAACTAATTAGATTTTGGGGAGGTGTGGTATTTGGAGAACTGAAGTGACAGATGGTTAGAAAGTAATGAATATCCTCTTGTAGAAGAGTGTACAATTCGCTTAGAATAGAGAACATCCGTATTGTATTAAAGTAATTAAGTATTTATAGAAATCTTCTGACAAGGATTCATTTAATGTTGGATGTTCCTATTTGTGGGTTTAAAAAAAAGTCTTATTTTGACAGATGATCTGTTTGTGTTTATCATGATGAATTTATTTCAGCATTTACTCTGTATTTGAACTTGATAAAAATATTTAAATGATAGATATACAATAAAGGCATAAGTACAATTGGACGCCTCTGCCTGATGGAACCATCTTCTCTTTGAGTTAATGTGCTAGAACACCTTTCCATCAGGATAAACTATCATTAGGTCAGAGTCAACCAGAGTGGTACAGACAAATGAAATTTTCAGTGAGATTTATAATATCTTCTTGTTTATGCTGTAATTACAACGTAGTAGAAAAATATATTTCCAGCAAGGAAGGTTTATGAGCATCTTCAGGGGCCTCAGTCTGGGATACAGACTTCTTGAAATTAAATATACCTCTACTACATAATAAAATTAAAGAGATATGGTTGTTTCTCTAGATGTACAAGGATTGTTAGCAAATTTACAACAGGAGCATTACTTTTGAATATGCATTTTATAAAAAAATAGAACTGTAATGGAAGAAAATTTAAATACTAGAAAGGTTTTTTTTAAAAATACATGAAGTTGGACTGTTTTTCTTTATTTTGGAATTATTAAATCAAAGTTATACCTATTTAGGCCTCAGTCTTACAAAACTTTAGGCACCTTTTAACTTTATTCCTATGAGTAGTCTCACTGATTTCATTGTGCATGTATAAAACGTTGCAGGATCTGGGCCTTACAGTAACAAACAAATGAGGTGAATTAGGGTACATCTACACTGTGGGTACCGCATTGGGCTCCGTGGATCAATGGAACGGGATCGATTGAACAAGCAATGGAGATCTGCATCATCGATCCTGGAAGTGTTCTCCATCTGACGCAGTAAATCCACCCCCCATCCCACCTCAAACCCCCCAAAAAGAGTAATGCTGTGTCGACTGGAGGGCATTTCTTCTCAATGCAGTGCAGTGAAGATACTGCAGTAAATGGAAGTTAGTAATTTGACGAGAGATGCGCAAATTTCTGTACATAGCTTGTGTATCTCCCGTTCAACAATGTAGGCCAAGCCTTAGTAACGGTGCTACACCGTACCCTATGAGAGCCCAAGGGTCAGAGGCCAGTCTTTATTCATAGACTGTAATTGTGAATCTGGCATACTTAGACTCTGTGGGAAGGAGTATGCAAGCAAATGGCCAGATTTACCACCCGGAGAAGGTAAAATCATGCTTCAGGCAACTGCCCAGTTCCAGTTCTTTTCCTCAGAGCTTTTTGATATTCACTTAGAAATACAAACTCAAAATAGTTATAACCAGCTAGCAAGGTCTCATTCTAGCCCTTGTCCTCAGATTTCACGGCCTATCTCTCACATCTCCCCACCTGCTCCTCGCTTTCCTATGCCTATGTCCCTCTCAAGGCTTTTGTCCAAGAGGCACAGAGGACCGTAACCCTGGATCTGTCTTGCTTGCTTTTGCACCTAAGAGGCAGAAAGCTTTATGTGGCTTCTGGTAAGTCACATAATTAGGAGCAAGCATGTGACCTGCAGTTAGAACTCCCAGTTTAAAGGCCTGTACACTTCTGCCCCAAGGCCTACTGCCCTGTACAGAGTGTTTCATGATACCCAGTTGCAAAACTTATGACCAATTAAGTGATGGGGACTGAAGGTAGCCCCATCTGGACTTCTGTAGCTAGAAGCATGCTGGTTACCTCTTGAGCCCTCAAGTTTTGTAATGTGAAGCAAAGAGAAATTGGTGTAATCCTTGGAACTCCAACAGAGCAATGGATAAATTTTGCCTCCCTTTCCAACCATCTCCATGGGAAATACACACTTTTTTCCATCTTTCCTTGTGCATCAGTACCTTCTGTCTTTACAGAGCCAGCATTCACATTTTTGTCAGCTCTCTGAAATACTTTGCCACCAACTCTCCCAGGCATCTTCTCCTGCCCCTCCCCCCCAATTTGACTCACTCTTGGCCACCATGCTCATTCATCATGGTCTATTAATAGGTATAATCATTACAATCTTAATTTTGATAAATAAATAGGTTATGTGTGTGTCCTGAAAAATGGAAATGTCTCTGTGATTAGAATGGAGCTCAGATTTTTTTTTTTAAATGTGGGGAGGAAGTAATCTTTCATGCTTCACCTACAAAATAAGTACCATCCATTTGAAATACCAAAATAAGATACTGCCCTCAGTAGTATCATCCTACAGAATACTAGAAGCTTTCTTTTCTTTTCTTTTCTTTTCTTTTCTTTTCTTTTCTTAAACAAAGGTTGATTCTCTTTTATGTTTTTGGGAATACTAATTGTTTCTGCTAACACTACAGACGTTTGAAGTTGAGGGACCTTTCTTTTGTAAGAAAAGATCAAGTTTACCATATTGTAATATGTGATACAAAATATATAGAGCTGCAATTCCTTTTCAAGCTTCATATAGAAGAGGGTGACATTTTAAGCGCTACCTGTAAAAATATTTAAAAGTTATTTCATGACTAACATGTCACGAGGCTTGGAATCACTTCAAATCAAAGCTGCAAGAACTATCTGAAGCCTACATTCCGAGGAGGGGGAAAAAATTCATAGGCAAGAACTGTGGACCAAGCTGGATGTGTAAGCATCTCAGAAAGGCGATTAGGAGGAAGCACAGAGCCTACAAGGAGTGGAAAAGGGGAGAGATCAGCAAGGAAAGCTACCTTTTGGAGGTCAGAACATGTAGAGAGAGAGTGAGAAAGGCAAAAAGTCAAGCTGAGCTGGACCTTGCGAAGGGAATTAAAACCAATAGTAAAAGGTTCGTTAGCCATATAAATAGGAAGAAAACAAAGAAAGAAGAAGTGGGACCGTTAAAAACTGAAGATGGGGTGGAGGTCAAGGATAATCTAGGCATGGCTGAATGTATAAATAAGTACTTTGCATCTGTTTTCAATGAGAGTGAAGTTGAGTGAGAGGTAGGGAAGCTAATAGGAATGAGGTCATGAAAGTGGAAATTACCATACCTGAGGTAGAAACCAAACTTGAGCTGCTGGATGCAACTAAATCAGGGGGCCCGGACAATCTCCATCTGAGGGTACTAATGAAATTGCCAGCCCTTTAACGAGGATTTTTAATGAATCTGTAAACTCGGGGGTTGTACCATAAGACTGGAGAATCGCTAATATAGTTCCTATTTTCAAGGAAGGGAATAAAAATGATCCGGGTAACTACAGGCCTGTTAGTTTGACCTCGGTAGTATGCAAGGTCTTGGAGAAAATTTTGAAGGAGAAAGTACTTAAGGTTATAGAGGATAATGGTAACTGTGATAAAATACAACATGGCTTTACAAAAGGGAGATCGTGCCAGACCAACTTGATCTCCTTTTTTGAAAGGATAACAGATTTTTTAGATAAAGGGAATGCGGTGGACCTAATTTACTTAGATTTCAGCAAGGCGTTTGATACAGTTCCACATAGGGAGTTATTAGTTAAATTACAGAAGATGGGGATTAATATGAATATAGTAAGGTGGATAAGGAACTGGTTAAAAGGAAGACTACAGTGGGTCATACTGAAGGGTGATCTGTCAAGCTGAAGGGAGGTTACCAGTGGAGTCCCTCAGGAATCTGTCTTGGGACCAATCTTGTTCAACCGTTTTGTTACTGACCTTGGCAGAAAAAGCGGGAATGTGCCAATAAAGTTTGCGGATGACACCAAGTTGGGAGGTATTGCCAATACAGAGAAGGATCAGGATACCATACAGAAAGATCTGGATGACCTTGTAAACTGGAGTATCAGGAATAGGATGAAATTTAATAAGGGGAAGTGCAAGGTCATGCATTTAGGGACAAACAACAAGCATTTTTCCTATAAGTTGGGGGCACATCAGTTGGAACGGACTGAGGAGGAGAAGGATCTGGGAGTACTGGTTGATTGTAGGATGACTATGAGCTGCCAATGTGATGTGGCCATGAAGAAAGCTAATGCGGTTCTAGGATGTATCAGGAGAGGTATTTCAAGTAGAGACAGGGAAGTGTTAGTGCCGCTGTACAAGGCACTGGTGAGACCCCATCTGGAATATTGTGTGAAGTTCTGGTCCCCCATGTTTAAAAAGGATGAATTCAAATTGGAACAGGTGCAGAGAAGGGCTACAAGGATGGTCTGTGGAGTGGAAAACCTGCCCTATGAGTGGAGACTCAAGAAGCTTGGCTTGTTTAGCCTAACCAAAAGATGGTTGAGGGGGGATATGATTGCTCTCTATAAATACAGCAGAGGGAATAATATCAGGTAGGGAGAGTAATTATTTGAGTACGGCACCAATGTAGACACCAGAACAAATGGTTATAAACTGTCCATCAAGAAATTTAAGCTTGAAATTAGATGCAGGTTTCTAACCATTAGAGGTGTAAAGTTCTGGAATAACCTTCCAAGGGGAGTTGTTGGGGCAAAAACCATAACTGCTTTCAAAACTGAGCTTGATAAATTTATGGAAGGGATGGTATGATTAGCCTAGTTTGGAAATTGACTGATATTTGGCTACATGTGGTGGATATACAAGTGGCCTAAGAGGGGAGAGTACATGGGGTGGGTTCTGAGTTATTACAGAGAATTGTTTCTTGGGTAACTGGCTGTTGAGACTTGCCCACATGCTCAGGGTTTAACTGATCGCCATATTTGGGGTCAGGAAGGAATTTTCCCCCAGGGCTGATTGGCCTGGGCTCTGGGGGGTTTTCGCCTTCCTCTGTAGCACAGGGTATGGCTCACCTACCGGTGAATTCTCTGTATCTTAAAGTCCTTAAATCATGATATAAGGAGGTAAATAACTCAGTCATAGGTTGGTGGCCTATTGCTGGAGTGGGTGGGTGAGGTATTGAGGCCTGCATTTTGCAGGAGGTCAGACTAGATGATCTTACTGGTCCCTTCTGACCTTAAAGTCTATGAGTCTGAGTCTATGTCACTGAAAGCTTTGTATATCTTATAGGTAAATTGATTTATTAATTTTATATCAAACACTGAAACTATTTAGTATTATAATGTTTCCTACTGTTACATTTCTATTGGTTCCAGAAGGGGTTACTCATTACCATCTGACACAGTGTTAAACACAGCTTGTCACTGTCTACATTGGCTGCAAAATTGTGTTTAACAGCGAACGTGACTTCTATGGGTGTGCTCTGAAACGACTTAATTGTCTAGTGAAGACGGTCACTAGATATCATTAGAATACCTACACAATACAGATACAGTGTCATCACTTAGAATTATTTTATAAAACACAATCCTCTTCTTTCTTCATAATCTACATGGTCTGTTGTTTTAAATATGCAAATAAATGTTGGTTAAAGCTGTTTTCCACTCCTCTTAAAACAGACTCAGCATATAATCATCAAAGTTACAAGAGGCCTGACTGAAGTAAATTTGCTTGATTTCACTCTCAGCTTCCAAAAAAAATCTTCCCAGGAATTACATGAAATTTTAGGAATTAAATATCCACCTAAAACTGTATTCATGCACTTCCTGCTCATTATAGCCCTTAAATCAAACCTTTATCATAATTTTTAAATTCTTATCCCTTTGCTGGTTTGTTTCTGATTGAACGACTTCCTTGTTAATGTCCTTTCATTGCAATACTGCACCACTGAAATAATACTATTAATGAGCTGCTAATTTGAATTTAAAAAGGATATCCTGATACCCCTACACAGCTTCCCATTTAGAAGGTTTGGTGTTTGTAAGTGTTACTCTTTGAAATGAAACTTGCAGAGGGTGTCACTGAAAATCTGATATTCCTAGCACTTCACACTGACTTTATATTTCATGATGCAGTTGAAAACCATGCGGAGTTTTGTTTTCCCCCGGCTACCCAACTCTACCCCAGAAACGCTAGATGGCTTGTGTTATATGCCCATAGCATTGTTTGTAGTTAAACTTCATCTTGGAAATGAAATCAGTTGATTTTAATTAGTTTCAGTGTTAATTGTAGTTAAGATGCTTAAGGCGCAATAAGCAAGAAAATATAGTGTGACATGATCATCATTTGTCAGTTAAGAAAGACCTACAATTATACTACCAATGAACCTTCATTGTGGCTTATGTCTGCTTAAATATGGACCTTCCACTTCAATATTAAATTCACCGACAGATCAACGTGTATGAATTTGGATGATTTATTATATACTTAAGTTTTGGCTTGATGATATACAATACATTTTTGTTGCTGCTGTCAGTTTTCATACTCTGTTTTTAAAGGAGATGTGTAAATAATGTGCTCAGTAAAGTGAGAAAAAAGTCGTGGAAACTATCATGCTTATAAATTTGGGCTCTGTAATCCATCTGGTGACTTCTAATTAGAACAGAAAATATTTTTATAAACTTTAAGGTCAGAAGAGACCAATACGATCATGTAATCTGACCTCCTGCACAATGCAGGCCACAGAACCTCACCCAACCACTCCTGCCATAAATCTCTAACCTATGACTAAGTTATTAAAGACTCAGATCATGATTTAAAGACTTCAAGGTACAGGGAATCTACCAGCCATTGAGTCATGCCTCGCGCTATAGAAGAAGGTGAAAAACCCACACTGCCTTTGCCAATCTGTTTGGGGAGCAATTCCTTCCCATCCCCAATATGGTGACCTGAGCATGTGTGCAAGATACAGCAGTCAATCACCTAAGAAAGAATTCTCTGTAATAACTGAGAATCCATCCCATCAATCATCCCTTAATACTTATGGTGGCCACCACAGAAGCAGAAAGTTTTATCTGAGTGCTCCACAAGGAGATTTTGTGTGAGGCTTTGCTGTTACAGCTGATCTTTCCTGAATAATGGAAGATATCTGTTAAAAATATTGATGGTGGTATTTCAAAGCTGATCATTTAATTTGGAAAACGTTTGATCAGTGCAGTCAGTTGGGCTTGATTTTTTTTCAAAAAGCCATTTCAATATGCAATTTCAGAATGGCCCCTCTCAGCAATTTCAAAGGATGCATCTTCAGATGCTTGACTGCTTTGCCTTGCCTTGTCTGTTTGCTCTTATTTTGCATGCGGGATAGAGCCAGAAGCCTTTTTCCCCTCATTGTGTATACATAGTGTTAATGGATTTGCTTTGCCTGTATTGCCTCATTACTGGAAACAGCTCAAAACACAGAAGTCTTTCAGTGTATGCAAATAAGGCAGAATCATCTACCTGAGAGTTAATATTCTCTGCTTTTAAGTGTATTCTAAATCTAATGTTTGTATTTAGAACATAACATCCTGTTCTCTTTTTTTTTATGGGCAAAAAGCTAAGCAGGCTCAGGCAGCTGTTTGATGTTGGCTTCAAGTGTTATTAATTTCATATTCTATTATTCTTTTCACTGTAGCACAAGTGAAGCTGATGTGGAGGCTGTCATGGATAAGTTGTTTGATGAGCTGGCTCAGAAACAAAATGATTGTACGTAAGTTAATTTCTCTTGAAAGAGAATACATTTAGAACACAATGCCCAATCTCCACTGACCAATTAATAAGTTCCATTGCTGTATATGGGTTGATGCCACACTCAAGTGGCAGTCATTGTATCAGCATTTTGTCTAATTTATGTGTTGAATCATGTGCTATTATTCATCAAGCTATGCATTTCCTATCTGTAAGAGATGAATTTTATAGTAATTATCCAGACAAGATTGAGTCTTTGTTCATGTTCCCATAGTAACTAGACCAAGGATTCTAAAAGTGCAAGGCAGAGAGCTGAAGATGAATAAAGCTTGTGGAACCATTGCAGACTTCACATTTGAAGAGCTATGTGACAGAGTGAGTATCCAGTCAAATCTAGATCAGTTTAACACTGAGTCTTTTCACAGTTGTTGGGATTTTTTGAAAAAAGTTGATGTTTTCCCAACCCCTTATAGCCCAAAGACGGTTTTTAAAACTTACATACAAGATGTGAATTCAAAAGAAAAAGAGGATGAACGCCTATAAAGAGCAATAAATGTTTCCTTTTGGATAACAGTACACTAATACTCACTTGAAGGCAATCTAGAATCTAATTAAAATCTAAGTAGAATTATGTGGCAGTGATAATGATTTTTAGTTTTATTTCTTGAATATTAAAAGTCAAAACACATCCATGTGTAAACAAAATTATAATGTTTTTTCAAATTTTAGCTAAACTTGATGCTTGTTCAAGTAAGGGACTGATGGCACTTCAAAGCATCAGAAGGTGCTGTGCAAGCTTCTCCATATAATGCTCATCGCCCGTCTCTGTCATTGCCCATTATTCAGTTCTGCGACTCTTCTAAGCAAAGATTGTCAATGATGATGAATAGTGCCAAGTTTTCTGCTAGTTATGTGATGTAGTCATATGTAAAATAGGCTCCAAGAAACTCTCGTCCATGCAGGACCAACACAGGTTTGAAGATAGGTCTCAGGAGGTAAAAGTCTAGTGCAGTGATCATTGAGGTCGGCTGGTCTCTAAGATTATGGCATTAGCTAGTTAAGAAACTGTGTCACAGGCATGGTTGGTTGCACTGTCGGTTATTAGTGATACCAAACAGTTGCTATCATAAGACCCATTTTCATATCTTTAAAACTTTGGCAAACGTTAACCATTTGGGCTGAAATTTTCCATGTTGGGTGACTGCCTCAAGCTGAACTAGAAAATGTTCAGTCATTTATGAAAACGAGGCTAGGGAAAAATACGTTATTTTGCCAGTACTAAAAAATGGAGACCTTTTCTGTTAAATGCTGCTGTGCCCCCAGGTATTGGAACAGGAACTGGAAGTTTGGTAGGGGGTTTCCTTTGTGTCAGGGATATGCTTTTGGCCAACCCGGTAAAAATCTATCTGAATTTGACCAAGTTATTATACCCCTCTGAAAAATCACAGTTCACACATGCTTGCTAGACTTGCTAGAGCTTAACAACTAAAATTTCTGAGGATTCCTTTCTTACTGAGCATGCTTCATCCTCATAGCATCTAGTGCTGACCAGTCTGCACATGAGCCATCCTCACAGAGCTGTTGAGCACGTTCCTGCCCAGAAAGGCACAGAGGCTCAGCTGGACCTACCCTGTAATGGTTGCTCCCAGGTGTTTCAGGCTGGGTGGGGCCATCAGGCATGGGAACTGAGAGCAGGAAACCTGTCTCTTCTGTGCTCTCAGTCACTCCCCTGCTGGAACCCAGCCAGCTGGGAAGAGGAAGCCATCTGATTTAAATACATGGGAGAGGGAGGGGAAAGCCAGAATAGCATGGAAGGGAATGGGATAGATTGGGACAAGGAGTCTGGGCTTGGAGCAGGGGAGAGAAACTGTGACTGGGAGTTGGAATTGGAGAGGCTGGAACTGGCTGAAGAGTGAGAACCGGGGGAAGGGAGGCTGAGACTAGGAACCAGTGAGGGAAATGGGAGAAGGGAGACGGGGACCAGTTGACTGGAGTTGGCTGTGTCTACACTGGTAAATTAAGTCGACTTAAGCTTGCTTAAGTCGACTTAATTTACCCTGCGTCTACACTACAGTTTCCTTAAGTCGACTTAAGCAAGCTGCTTAAGTCGACTTAAGGAAAATAAAGTCGACTTAATTAAAATTAAGTCGACTTTATAACACCACCTTCCTATTAGACCTAAGGCTTAAGTCGACTCCTTAGAGTCAACTTAAGCCAGTGTAAACGTGGGGTAGTCCTAAATCGACTTAGGTCTACCCCAGGGCTATACCAATGCCCTCCCTGCCGGGGGGGGGCACAGGGGAGCCTGGCATGCCCCCCTACAGGGCAGAGCCCTGCCCACCCTGCCCCTATGCCCTGCCAGGGTCCCTGTCCCCCTTTGCCCCATTGTACCTAGGTACAATGGGGCAAAGGCTAAGCCCCCTGGCATTGGGCAAGGGGTGCCCCCCCGCCACCGTGGACCTCCCCTAGGTCCCTCTAAGCCCCTAGAAGTCGACCTAGGCATCCAGTGTGGACACTCTAGGTCGACTTTGTAAGTTCCCCTTTAAGTCAACTTGGACTCTGTTGTCTAAGTCGACTTAGTGAAAGTTGACTTAAAATTACAAGTGTAGACATAGCCTGAGAAAAGAAGCTGGGGGAAAAGTGACAAGGAGATTGGAATTGGCTGGGCAAAGAGATTGGGACGAGGAACCAATGGGAAGAACTGGAACTGGCTGGGTAAGGAGATTGTGGCAAGAGCTGGAGAAGGAGTGAGACAGATCAGACAAGGAGCAGGGAGGGTGGGAACTGGGTACTGTCTTGGTAAGAATGCTAGGACTGGAGATGGGGAGAAACTGGGAGACAGAGGAAGAAATTAGAATTCAGGCAGTGAGCATGAAGAGGGACGCATGAACTGGCTGGGCAAGGGATTGCGGAATACAGAATTGGACATCTCACAAGCACCCTTGTTCAGAGATAGACTCTGCCTCCCTTTCACACCATCACTATATGGCAACCAGGGTCTTAAAAATAATTTTGAAGTAAGCTCTTTGAGTGCTAGATGGGGCTGACTGGGAAAGTAATTTAAAGGAGGTGTGGCTAAAATTTCTAGGCTTTTTCTGGGTGACTGCGTCATACACGAACTGAACCAGCAAGAACAAAGAAACCAGGTATCCCAAAACCAAATACCTGCACATTTTTTTTAAAAAGGCTAAAAGGAGGAGATGGGGAGGAGTGAGGGAGGCAGGCACCTCATGAACTCTTCTAACAATATGGGTGGGAGAGGTCCAGTGCAGTGATGATAGCAGAAATAAAAATGGGTGATGATGTGTTATGCAACAGTCTGCTATTGAGATATAGGAGGTCCAGAAGAATTTCCAGAGCTCTTGTCCTTTACTCAAAAGACTTTCACCCACAGCACTCCCAAGCTGGGAAGAAATAACTTCAGGCTGAAAGTTACGTAACTCCCCTTACACTTTGTAGTCTTTCCCAGCCCGAAACACTTCAGGGGCTCAAGGAAAAGGGAGATTGCACAACAAATTGAGCTTCAGCCTACAATGACTGGCCCACACAAAGCTAGAATTCAGGGTCTTCTGCATTCTAGAGCTTGAAGATATATGTGACACTTCCTTGGGGTGCCCAATAACAGTCACCATGTTACATCTCTGCCTCCAGTGAGAGGAAGATTTGCATGTGCTTAACTGCATATCAGCACTCTTACCCCACCAGCCTGTTAGCCCCCATACCAACCCAGTAGGGCCCTGCCAGCCCTTACTTTGCCTTACAGATTAAAAATAGGTGCATCCCAGCCCCTAAACCCTCCCTGAAAGTTCTAGTATCCAGCCCTGTCACTGGATATTTATAGAAATTACCAGGTTTCCTGGCCCCAAGAGAACAGTATACACACAACTTGACTGTTCAACTTCAGATCAGGTCCTTTGTAATATCACAGCACTGAGATGTAGTGAAAACAATCACAAGTTGATCATTAACGGCTAACATTTAAGAGATAGCAAACATGGATAATGGAAAGAGAAATGGTTATATATAAAACAAAAGTATAACACGCTTTTTAGAAACTGAACTTAACTTAGCAGTGTAACCTTTTGTCTAGTAAATTTATCTTATCCTCAAACCTTTTTCAGCATATTCGAACAAACCCTGGTTGAGATCCTGTTTTCATAGATGTAAATGTGCTGTCCATTTACGTCCTCAATGTAGGATAGCAAAATGTCCTTTTGCTTCTCAGAGCTCATTATTTTTTCTCAAGGTCAGGATGAGTCCTGTGGTTCCTTTCCTGATGTGCTGGCTCCAAGTGTTTTTCACACACTGGTGTTGACCTCCTGTGCAAAACAGACTTCCATTATGTTAGCTTACAATGCCAACCCACGTATGAATTTAGGCAGACAGGTGAATCCCATTGTCTGGCAAAACCTATTTATCAACCATGCCTTGGACACGGACTCTAAAACATATTTTCAGTATATCTAAACAATTCCTTAAATATCATCCTTGCATACATCTTGCAAAGATTACAAGGATCTGTATGATACACTTTTATTAGACACCTCACATGACTTTTTTTTTGGATAAATACTATGAAAGTAGTGTGTCAGGTATAGTGAATTTGTAGGCTGATAGGAGTCGCTGTTCTAGAATACTGGACCCTTTCTCAGCTTGTACCAGTGGGTCTTGGATTCATAATATACAGTTCAATTTCTTCTCTAATTTTGTAGTGTGAAGAAATTATATTTTAAAAAATCAAATTGCTCTCCTTATATTTTTATTTGCATATAACTAACATTCCCCACCTCTCCTCTGTGTCAGGATGACACGGGTTACTCAAATATCTGAAAAGTAACCTAGATTCCTAGATCTAAGGTCAGAAGGGACCAATATGATCATCTAGTCTGACCTCTAGCACAATGCAAGCCACAAAACCTCACCCACCCACTGCTTTAATAAACCTCTAACCTATGACTGAGTTATTAAAGTCCTCAAATCATGATTTAAAGACTTTAAGATACAGAGAATCCACTGTCAACATACTACTGTTTAATTATTCAGCTTGTCTGTATTCTGACATGAAACCTGCCAGCTCTCATTTGATCCATCTCAGCAAACGAAAAGCATTAGCTACCAGAGACCGTGATTCACTCCTGTCTGACAAAAACAGAACCAAAAACTGAAGCCATAATTCCATTAATTTCAATTCCAGAAGGGACCATTATGATTATCTAATTTGGCTTCCTGTGTTACACAGTTCATAAATTTCACTCTGAATCCTATATCTAGTCCAACAATTTGTAGTTGAAGTAGAGTGATTGTGTAGCTCAGAAACATGTCTCTTTCACCAACAGAAGCTGCACCAATAAAAGATATTATCTCAACCTCCTTGTCTTTTTAGAAAGTCAGCCAAACCTGATTTAAAAGATCCAAATAATAGTTTTACTATATCCTTTGGTAATCTGTTCCAGTGGTGGTTTATCCTGTTAAAATTTTGTGGTCTTACTTCTAATTTGAGCTTTGCTGACTTCAGCTCTAGGCATTGGCTTTTGTCACACATTCATTTGTTAGATGAAAGAGTCCTCTAGTGTGCTGATGCCTAAAGACTGATCAAGCCAACTCTTGATCTTCTCTTCAATAAGCTAATTAGATTGATCTTCTTTGGTCTCTTATTGAAAGGCAAGTTTTACAGAACTTAGTTTTCAGCATGTTTTACATACTGCGTATCTTGCAAAAGATGTACGCTTTTCTTTTTTATGCAAAATAGAAAACTTATTTTCTTTTGACATGAGAACCTGAGCAATATACCAAACAGCTTTCTTATTCCTAGAGCAAGGAAGCAGGGATGTCATGAAAATACTTCTAATCAGAAATATATTTCAGTACAGTAACATCTTTGAACTCTGTTGTTTATTAGAGAGCCATGGTAGTAACGCCATAGTTAAAATTTATAACAAGCATTCCACCATATACTTTATTTTTTTACATACACTCTCCTGAAGAATAAACACACAAACCTGCCTTTCTGTTCAATTTCCTGGGAGAGGATAATATTTTGAGGCGGTGTGTTATTAATTGCACAAACTGCTTCAGACATGAGAATTAAAAGCAGAGGGTTTCTTTATTTTCAAAAAAGGTCTAACCTTTTTTCAATGTAATATCTCAAAAAATATTTGGTCTATAAACTCCAGATTTCTTGTATTCATTGATGTCCGGTGAGGGCTAGTGCCTTTGAGTATTCTGTGGAAAAGTTCAGTGGTTTATTTTTGAGTTAACCAAGGCTGCATTGAGTTTTTTGTGGTTTCTCCCCATATCCTGTGGGACCTCCATTATTGCAGACTGAGTAGGGAAGGAGTCATGTGAATGAGATATGCTGCCATTGGGAAACCCTGAGTTACCACTGAAGGCATCTCCCTAAAATTAAGATAGATCTCAGGGTGGCCCAAAAATTCTGGTGCAGAGCTACTTGTTTGTTCCACTGAAGTTCAAATTTCTGCCTTCCCATAAAGTGATTTAGGGGAAATGCCATGTGCTCTCTTCCCAGGACCTTTCTTCTGTGGTTTCTACAGTGGATGGGCAAATGCAGGCCTAATGGTAAAAAATTGTTTTATAAAAGTGAGAGTGAATTTAGGAAACGTTCAGCAAAAAAAAGTACCTTAAGTTAGTTACAGGCATAAGTCCCTGTGTAGTAATTTAAAATAACTATAACAACAAAAGTTATACTTTAAAATTCAGAGGATTGAGAGTTCATTTTTACAATAAAAATGAGAAAATCAATTAATGAAGAGGTTGTAATTTAAAAAAAAAACTTGAACAGCACAGACTGACAATGCTCACTTTAATTTTACCTTTTGTTCTCACTTATATTTCTCTCAGTAATGAGTGAAATCACTCAAAGAAATCAATTCCTGCTGTTGCCATAGATGAATTACAACAGAATGGTATAACAGAGCAGGTGGCGATGGGGTTTGGGAAGTAGAGCTTGTGGGTAAGGGACTGGGAAGAGGAGGTGGCAGAAGACTGGGTCAAGCATGAGCAATCTTGCTTTTGGTATTTCCTAATTTTGAGTGTTTGACTTTGCAACCTTAATGTCCTTTTAGCCAAGTTATTTTTTAATGTAATTTCTTAGGTATTTTGAAAAGCCAACTAAACACACAGAAGTTCCATTATGTAGAACCACACTGACCCCTACCTTGGTTATCAGTGAGTTATCAGCACAACCCTCTACCACTTGACCTACTGGAGTAACTGGTAGCAGTAGCAGACAGTTGTCCTCCCTGTGGAAACATGCTCAGGGTCCTCTCTCAACACAGCCAATCAGGATTCTGGTGCTGTGGACTTTGCCACCGCAGGTCTCCACACACTGGTGCAGCTAACTCCTGGTTCTAGCCTCAGAGGGTCAGGCCCCTGCTTGAGGACACAGCCAGTCAGGATTGTTCAGCCAGCTTCTAGAGCTAGCCTCAGAGGATACGATCCCGGCTTCGCTTGGAACTCCCCATACAGGACCCACCCCCTTGAAGGGGTCCCGGAGAATTCTTCCATGCCCCAAAGGACCAGGCATCCCACTTTGCAGTCAGAAGTGATTCACAGCCAGCATGGAAGTCAGATGGGTTTATTAGTTCGCAGGATCACAGCATAGAAGGACTTTTTTAGTAGTTTAATTAGAAGTTACAGCAAAGACAACTCAGGAAGCCCCATTGTTGGGGCTCCCTCCCTGCTGGCCCCTCACAGGGTACTGCCTCTCTTTCTCCCAGTCACCCCCAGACTTGTCCCCTTGCCCTTCTTTTTCCCAAGCTAGGGGGCCACTCTCCCTGGTCCTCCCATGTCCCAACCTGTTGCACCTGATTGGGGCCAAGGTAGTGGATCCTGGCCAGGTCTGCCTACGTGTAGCTGGGGAAGGCCCATCTAACCTCTAGTGGTCTCTGAAATGATCTCACACCCAAGTCCCATCACCAACATACATGAGTAACACCTGTGGGAAAATTGAGGCACACAGCACTGAGAGAAAATGCCAAGAATATCTACACTTCCTCACACCAGCAACTAGAGGGGTAAGAAAGACATTTTGCCATTTGATTTTACAGCTGTTTGCTGGACTTCAGGGCCATGTTGAGACTTAAGAATCCTACACTTCTCTCCTGATCACCTTGGCACCTGTTACCACCACCACTCCAGTTCTCTATCATATCACATCTCTCTCACCTCCTCTCGCACACTGCTCCTCACCTTTCGAATTCAAGTTAGGCTATTTCCTCCTTCTTTTACTCCTGGCTGAGCACCAGGCCAATAAACACTAGGAACATGCAGGTGAATAAGAATGGCAAACAGAGGGATGATCCTGTGTTTGTAGGCAAAGGGACTAAGTGAGTTGTGTAGTGCATATGGTCTGTTTGTTTATCTCAGTAAGGCTGGGAGGCTGGGAGTTTGGCCCTTGAGTTGGCCAGAGAAAGCTGTATGTTTTATGAGTACTGTGTGGCTGGGATGTTAGGTCTCAACTCAGTATTCAAAGTATCAGTGTTTAATCTCTTCTTGTCTGTGAGGGAATGGAGATAAGCAGCAAGACAACAATTAAGTTGCTAGACAAACAGGAGTTTTAGAGGGAGTTTACAGGACACAATGTAGTTCTTTCTGCTTAAGTATGGCTCTACAACAGGTAGCGGATGTGGACAGTGAGGAAACATCTGCTGTTACTTGCCCAGGATGTGTTCTTTTCCTTTTGCTGGTAGATAGAAGAGATTTCTGATGCCTGAAGTGCAAGCAGGTAGCCATATTGGAAGAGAAGATATGTGTTTGGAGTGAGAAAATGAAGACTTTCTAGACAACCAGATTTTGAAATTGTTGCCATAGACTCCAAAAGGAGAAGGTTCAGTGATAAGGGACATGGAGAGAGCAGAACCCAAACCCGAGTGATATGTGACCAAGAGGGAAAAGAGAACCTGGAGGCAATCATTCCAGCTGGAAGCATCAAATGATGATGAGATACTCTGGGAGTCAACTATCAAGGAATCTGTCTCTGGAGGGATGGAATAGAAAGCTACAGGGGACATTTGTGCTGTATGAAACAACCAATAACCAAGAAAGGTTCTTCAGCAGCCATCTTAAGAAGGCAAGTGATTTCACCAACAACGCCATATTAACAAGAATGAACAGAAAATTCAGCAACACACACAAGGACAACAGGCCAGTGCACTGCCTTCCTAGACCCAAAATACAAGCCATACTCCAGGATAGGACAGGATTATGAAGTCTTCTGGCAAGTGTCCATTGGTGGTAATACACATTGGGACCAATGACATGGAATCATAAAAGTGTAGGACTGGAAGGGACTCAATAAGTCATCTAGTCCAGGCCCCAGCACTCAAGCCGGGACAAGTAGTAACTAGAGACCATTCCTAACTTGTTCTTAAAAACCTCCAGTGACGGTGATTCCATGACCTTTGTAGGCAGTTTGTTCTAGTGCTTAATTAATCTGGCAGGAAGCTTTTTCTAATGTCCAACCTAAGTCTCCTTTGTTGCAATAAGACAATCCTCAGAAGTTAAAGACAGCAATTTCTCATTCTTCTCCTTGTAACAATCCTTTTATACTTGAAAATTGTTGTCAAGTCCCCCTCTATCTTCTCTTGTCTTTGTCCAACTAAATAAATCCAATTCTTCCAACCTTTCCTCATAAATCATGTTTTCTAGACCTTTGATCATTTTCATTTCTCTCCTCTGGACTTTTCCAATTTGTCCACATCTTTTCTGAAATGTAGCACACAGAACTGAACACCATTCTTCAGTGGAGGCTTTATCAGTACAGAGAAGAGGGGAAAAAGTACTTCTTGTGTCTTGCTTACAACACTGCTGCTGATACATCCCAGAATACTGTAACACTTTTTTCTTTGCAACAGTTGTACTGTTGACTTATATTTAGCTTGCGTTATGTGGAAATACACAGATTATATAGAAGATTTCAAGGATCTTGGAAAGGAGCTGAATAAGCTGAAAGTCTAAATGATCTTCTCAAAGATTCTTCCTTCTGCTGAGGGAAGACTGAATGCAGAAAATATTGGGGTGACCCATTGCCTGTGTGACTGGAGAGAAGCTGAACATTTTGGTTCTGTGTAACATCAAACTTTTCCAAGTTCCAGAAAACAAACTTCATTAGTCAGAGATACCTGAGAGAAGTGCAGAGCGTAATATTGAAATACAACTCCTGAGTTCTAATGGTGACATTGACCCCTGTGCCTTTGGACAGGTCACATAACCTCTCTCTCTGTCATTCCACCTGTACATAAAGAGTAAACTTAGCTAACAGGACAGGAGTGTTGCAAAATTTGGTTATGTGAGGCGTTATATACTACACAAAGAGCTAGTTTATAAACAAAATATTTGTGAAGTGCTATAGACCACATGGCTAGTATGTAAACAGAAAGGTTGCCATTATAATGCAGCCTAAAGAACAGGAACCTGTAAATTAAATAGAGCATATAATTATCACTAATTAGCAGATTTGAGAAAATTTTCAGATGGATTAGACAAGATGCCCTGAAATTAACAAAATGTTTAGTAAACAATTTCTTTCTTACAGATTCAGTCATTCAGGGAGCTATGATAAAGTAAATATAGGGAGAGAACAAATAAACATTTTGCCTTTTTTTTTTTTAAAGCACAGATACTAACTAGATATAAAATTCACAAATGTGTCAACTGGAAATCATAAAAGTGCAAATAAAGTATCATCTTATGATACTAAAATCACATTTCTCTATATTAAAAAAGTAAGTTTTGCATGAGTGTATGGAAAGTCACTCTATTCCTCTGCTTTTTTTCCTCGTTCTATTTTATTAACATTTAACCTTGTTTTAAAACTAGTAACTGCGACAACAGTGAGTCTTCAGTCAAATTCTAGTATAAATGAAATAGATACAGGTATACATTCTAGATATAATAAAGTTCTCCTTATTCTTAAGGTCTAGAAGGTATTCAGTATTGCCAGATATACTTTTTAAAGACACTCTCACCTATGCACAGCAAATACTGCCCTCTGCTGGCACTACTGACTTACGTAATGTACCCAAGGCACATCTGACTCTTTTTACCTTGATAATGATGTTCTGATTCACTATGTCTACTGTATTTTCATTATTATCCTAAATAGTTTAATAGCTCCTTCCATCCAAGAATCTCAAATGCTAATTAGATTATCCTGTCAACATCAGAGCAAAGTATTTTAATAATACCCATTTTGTGGATGGGTAAATTGAAGACTAAAGATTAAGTGACTTGACCAATGTAACTCACAATGAGTTATGGAGAAGCAAGTATTTCTACTAGTCCTGGCCTGCAAGAAGTAGATCACATACTATTCTATAGCAAAGTAAAAAATTAAAACAGCTATCCATGTCTTTTAAAGTGTTCCTACCACGTTTTTAGTTTGAAAGTTGTTTTGCCTTCTTCTAATCTGCAAACTATAAATTACCCTATATTATAATTTGCAGTGCAGCACTACTCAAAGGCTATAGTCAGGATTGGGGCCCCTCTGTGTTAGGTGTTGTGCGTATTTATAGGCAGACCCAATCCCTATCTTGAATAGATTATACTTCAATATAAAAGCAGATCCAGCAAGCAAGTGTTAAAATAGACACAGAGGGTATGTCTACACTGGCAATTTAGGTCGACTTAAGTAGCCTTAAGTCGACCTAAATTACTCCCAGTCCACGCTGGGCTTTCATTAAGTCAACTTAAGAAATTCCTTAAGTCAACTTAATGAAAGCTTAAGTCGACTTGGTAAGAACTACTGGTTAGGTCAACCTGACTCTTAAGTCGACTCCTTAGGTCAACTTAAGCACAGTGTGGACATGGATTAACCCTTAAATCGACTTAATAAAGTTGACTTAAGGGCAGTTAGGTTGACTTACTAAGTCCCGGTTCAAGGTAAACACTTCGTTAAGTTGACTTAATACGGTCGACTTAAAGTCGACCTCATTAAGTCGATTTAACAAAGTCAATCTAACTTTCTCTAGTGTAGACATCGCCAGAGAGAGGAAGGTTAGGGAATAAGAAGGTCACCGGAGGAATTTTCAAAAGAACATACATGACTTAGGAGCACAAGTCCTATTGATTTTTCTAAATTAAATACTGGTGTTATTCTCTGGGGTTTTTCTCTCAGGAGAATTAAGACTTTTGCTGTTATAAACCCTTGTGTTTTTATATCAATACTCCCTCCACACTATAAACACTAGCACGTGTGCCCAGCAGGCCCGCTGACCCCAAGGGAATTGCCCAGGAGCCCAGCAATTTAGAAGTCCTAGGCAGATGGGAGGATAGATACATACCCTCCTCCCTCCAAGGCCTCCGGTGCTCCACCCCTGAGCTGAAGTTATTTATTTTGCACCATACAGGTTCCCAAGTAGCTGAGGCAGAGGCATCTGCTATTTAGCTTCCAGGTTCATCAGTAATCTCCCTGGGAGTCTAAGGGAACTGGGAAGCTGAGTTGCAGATACTGCCTCCTCAGTCATCCAGGAACCTGCATGGCACATAATATGTAAGTAAACTTCCAGCGGAAGCTGACTCTCACCTGAGCCATCCCTTTCTACGAGGGCCATTGGCTGTTGTGCTCTGGGGTCTGGAAGTGCTGTCGTTGGGCGTGGGCCTGGTGTCCAGTAAGAGAGGGGTTTGAACCACTAAAAGGCCAAGACAAAAGCAGTCATGAGAGCCTTTTCTTTAACTCTGAAAATGCTAAATCCCACTCTGTAGACCACTAAAATCCTATGCAGTGTTTTTACAATATTGTCAGACCCACAAATAAAACTTAAGAGCAGAGCCTTGAAAACCCTGCACATGTCTGAGTATCTCAGGTGGTGGCCAACTGTATACAGCCTCATTTTTTTGGCAATGGAAATTCCCTACTCACTCATTCTGTACCCCAGTGTACATTGAAAACACTCACATTTCTTTGGGTTAAGTTTCAAGCTGGCCACCTTCAGCTTTTCACAGACCATATGTAAATGGCTAGGTTCTTGCTTGAATATTTTAGCATGCATCTGGATATCATTGAAGTATAGCAGACAGGGTGAGATGGGATGCCATGTATTACCTCCATGAGCCTCTAATTTCACAAGCCAAAGGCCATTACTATAAATTCCTACAAGCCATGACTTGCTGGGAAAAGCAGTTTTTTCCTTGGCTTTTGGATTCAAGTTTGCTTCCCAATACCCACTTCTAAAATCCATTTTGGAAAACCTAATTCAACCTCCCAACATATCACCATTGTGTGCTAATGGATAAAAATCTTTTCAAGTGACTTCATTTAATGTTCTGCAGTCTCCACAAAATCTGGTGCTGCCATCCTTTTCTTAACCAACACAATGATTGAGGCCCAAGGACTGATTGCAGGTCGATTATTTGTCTTCCTCTTACATTGTCATAGTCACGTGCAATGTCTTGTCCCCCTTTGTTACTGTTAAATAGTGAAGGGCTGCTTTGAGGGGTTATTTTCCCACGATATCAATCATGTGCTGGACCAGTGCAACAGAACCTATTTCTTTTCTGGATTTGGAGAACAATTGATTCCTAATGAGAAAGTCTTTTAGATCATCCTGTTGTTCCTCATTTAAGTATACAGCACTGCACTGGAACATGTCCAATAGAAACTCTCAGAGCTCACCTTCACCCTCATCTCCCTTGTACTTTTCCTTTGTACCAGCATTTACCAGATCTACTAGTTACCACGGTTCCCTTTTTCACTGTTGGTAGCTTGTCAAGTCTTCAGATCCATATGAACTTCTTTAACAACTACGGGCAGATCTACAGTGCCTGCTCTTTTCGGCAGCATTCCAACAGAGATACACAAGTTACTTAAAATAATTTGCATATCTTCTTTCGAATCCCCTATTCTCAGCGCTGGTTCGAAGAGATGGGGCCTCCCTTCGAACCAACGCTATCCAGTTGCCAGGGTGGTAGTGCAGGATCAAACTTTCTGATTGCATGAGTGGGTCACGTAGACACAAGCAGCTGGTCAAGAAGTTTGAACTAAAGGCAGCAAATCTGCCACCATTAGTGTAGACAAGCCCTAATTCCCCTTAGAGATTCTCTCCCCACCTTTACCCCCAGGTCTCACAACAGGTTTCAGCCAGTCTCCACGTTTCCCCTGCTGGGAATCTACCACAGTATGTAGTTTCTGCCCCTGGGAGCACTACAGTTCTTTCATTGCAAACCAATTGCCTACAAACCATTTGAATTGCCTGGGCCATATCTTCAGAGACAATTTCTACAGACTGAATTTATGAGACAACTTTCCTGGCACTGATTACATAGTTATTAGCCATAATAAAATCCAGACAAATTATTAGCTCATCCACTATTTCAGCTCCCCACACATCTTGTTTGACTTCCAGTGATTCACCCTTCAGACCGTACCCTGAATGAGGCTGGGGTCCTGTCGAAAAACAGTATGTGATCATATAATTAAAGACTATATCATAATGCATATACACAAGGGGGCTGAATCAAGACTGTAAAGGCAATCTCAATTCTGGCATTTCCTAACTTTTGAGGCCCACTTTCCAACCTTAGTAATGTTATTTGAACATAGATGTTTGTGTGTAAATAACATAGGAGCCACCACATGATATCAGATCGTTGGTCTGTTTAGTTCAGAATCTTGCTGCTAGAAGTAGCCAATATCAGAGGTTTCAGTGGAAGGTGCAAGAAACCCCACAGTGAACCTTATAAAGAACAGCCAGCCCTTACAGACCATGGCAGTAGGTCAGTACAAAGATTTCTTATTAGACTAAATCTTCAGAGTAGAACCATAGGTAAAATGTAATCACTGTCTTTTTGCTTTTAAATTCACAAAGCTTTCCAGTACACTTACATTATCAACCATCCTTCTCATTTTAATTTTTATGCCATGTTCTTCACCATTATATTGGAGTGTTTAGCTCTCTGTGTTTACATCTTCAGCCTCAGACGTAACTGAATCACAGGTCATGCTCAAAGTTCTGTTAATTCTCTCCTGAATCATAACCGTAAAGGTATTGTCTTGATCTGTGCATCGTCTGCCAAACTGGAGACAGAAGAATGATTTCCCTGGAGAAAGGCCTTTATATATTTTTGTTGCTCAATATGTACGTTCACAAACCCCTGGGTTTTGAAGAGTTTTTACTTTAGTAAGTGTATCTATTCTAAATGTTTTGTGTGTGTGCATGATTTTCAGCACTCAGTATTTTTAATTATCAATCACTAGTCTTATGTATTTCATTAAGGCTGGACTGTAATCTGTTTCAGCGTTAATCAGTATAGTATTTCCCTTCATTTAGAAAAGGACATTTCATTCTAAGTTATGGAAAACATCTTTTGTCTGCAAGAAACAAGTTTTCTGTAGGACTTACTGTGTTGTCATTGCTGAATGGGATATTTTATACTGTTGTTAAATGAAGAGCTATGAATGACTACCAGTAATATATATGGACATAGAAGAGTAACTCTGAGAATGGCACGTTCTGCCGAGAACACTGAATAATAAACCTCCTACTTGAGACATGATGAGAGCAGAACATATATTAACTAAACAGAGAAACAAAAAATGTAGAAAGTTGCCAGGTCAGTCAGGCAAACTGAAGTGGACTAGCTTCTGGGTCGAGAGGCCGCCCATGTTACTGCTAATGCATTCTGCATGAGCGTGGTGTTGATAAAACTCTGAGGCCGGGCCATTGGCGTGACTGGTGATGGGCACACGGGGCATGTGAACCGAACCCAGCACCAGTGCCCCAAGTGTGGCGGGGGTCCAAGGCTTGGCTGCCATTGGCAGTCCCCACCAGAGCCCGGGACCCGGCCACCACTGGTGGCCTGATGTGGCCCCCACCAGGGCTGGGGATCCAGGACCCAGCTGATGTGGCCCCGCCAGGGCTGAGGATCCGGGACCTGGCTGATGCGGCCCCCGCCCGGGCTGGGGATCCAGGCCCTGAACCTATTTTTGTGGCAGTGATGGCACAAGAATTATTTACAGAAATCTACAGTGGTTCTACCTCACCTGCATGTTTTACACAGAAGCAATGAGACAGCAAATAAGAAGGTTCTCTGTGAAAGATTTTTACAGAGGGTCTGCTTAGTATATGAGATGGCAGATGTTTTCTACAGACTTTGATCATTTTAAAATTCTCTGAGTCTCGACCAGAATTTTACAAAACAGAAGAGGATTCAGACATCACCAACGTATACAACCAATCCAAACAGGGGATTTTAATTGTTCCCATTTTGATAATTATTTAGATAATTGGATACAGCCAAGAGTGTTGAACTTTTTAATTGCTCAATTAAGAGAATGAGTAATATCATCATTACCATGTGAAGGATCTGTATGAGATAATCCTGTCTGAAAGTTAAAAGGTGGAGTAATATACTCAAAGGTGTCACTAACTAAAATGCCCTTCAGTACTCAATAAATAAAAGAACTCAGTTATTCATGAGACAGGCTATGTGAATTCAGAATACAAACTATGGCTTCAAAAGTGCATTATATTTAGGTTAATGAAATAAAATTAAATATATCTTGCTAAAACTATAAAGTTTAGAAAGCTACCATTTCTCTCTCAGTTGCCATCAGGCTTGGAGTCTTGCAGACCTAGATTAATAGAAGTCAGAACCTAATCAATATTGAGTGAGCCAGGAGTCTTTCAGAATGTGCAAAAGGCGATGTAGTACCGAAGGGCTCTGTACAATGCCAGATTTTGTACATTAAATGTATTTTTGCTTTATAAAAATAATAATGCCTATCTCTTTTATAAAACTTTTCATCCAGAGATCTCAAAGGACCAGATTTTGAAAGGTGTTTAGGTGTCCCAAGATACAGATAGGCACCAACTGGGATTTGACTATGCACTTTTAGAAATTCTAGTCACCACCTAGCTCCATCTTTAGGCTCCTAAATACCTCCAAAATCTGGCCCAATTGCATTACAAAGTTTATAGGTGGTAAAGTGAGGCACAGAGAGGTGACGTGATTTATCCAAGGTTACCTAGCAGGCCGATAGCAGAGTCGGAAATAGAACCAGGTCTCCTTGTTCAGTGTTCTGCCATTAGGAAACACTCTCCTTGACAGCAAGTAGTCTTGGGTTTCTGTAATACTTACTAGTTTGTACGTGCATGTGCTCATGTCATATTTTGAAAGAAGAAAATAAGTTGTGTTTAATCATGACAGAAGGAAGTGTAACTCCCTGTGATAGCCAGACCCAGCTTTGTATTTCTGCAACAGATCTGTCAAACGCTATCACAGTGATGCTCATGGGAAGGGGAGAAACCTTTTGAGTGCTCTTAGGGGCTGAAACCCTGTTTTCTTGTGTGTTTGTACAATGAGTAACACAGTGGGTCCCAATCCTGACTGGAGTCTATAAAACCCAGAGCCTCCAGTGCAATGCAGCTGGTTTTTGCTGCACTGAAAGTGTACTCTGGCCGTAAAGCTTGTTTAACTGGCCTAGAGATCCTTCAGTGGCATAGCACCAAAGTAGGGGTGCTTATGCCATGCACCCTCCAGGCTGTCCATAAGGCTCAAAGTTGTTAAATGATTCATCCAAGACAGCAAATAAGTCACTGTCCAAACTAGGGATTAAAATCCATCTCTCTTGATTGCTAGGCTCACGCCCTTCTACGCAAACTTGGAAAGAAAAAGGTTGTAAAGCTCTTACTTAGAGAATACTATTGCTTTTAGAAAACTCACCCAGGTCTTTCTTTCATTTGACACTAATGTAATAGGTTTTTCCATTGCCGAGTGATCTTACTGACTACATCTCAGATACAGCTCCACGGGCATTCAGCCTGACGCTGAGGTCAAAGCTCATTCCTTTCATGACAGAACAGACGTGGCTGGCAGCGCTCTCTGTTCAGGAGATTTGAGTAGCAGTTCCCATGGCGCTGTCTGCACACATTATCCAAGCATTATTGCTTAGATTTGGCATCTCCACAGGAATATGGGTTTGGCTTATCAATTGTATAAAACCTATTGCCAAGGTTGAGGAGTGTCCAAACTCATCTACTCCTTAGCTTTATTTGGTTTAGGATACCTCTTTAAGCAAATTGCCCACCTTTTGCATTTCTGAAACATCCGATCATCTTTTTTACAATCTGTAAACTGTGTGTGCATATTAGATCTTGATATACAGAAAAACTAACCATAGAATATAAAAACCTTGTTATTCTTTTAAAATTTGAAACACTTAGCCTTGATTTTATCTGTTCTACAACCTATTTCAGTGTTCTATTGAAGTTTAATTTGAGTCTCCAAAATCTATGAGATAATTAATTGTAATCCTTATGGTCAAAAGATATACATCTCAGTGGTTGATATCAAGATGAATGAAAATCCATGATTTTTAAAACTTTTAAATAAAAAGTCTGTTTTTAAATACATCTTTTCTTTTTAAAAACAAATCTATTTAAAATTGTAAGATTATATCAACCTACATTAAAGCACAAACTGAGTACAATCTATTAAATTAATTGCCTTAAAAAATATAAGCAGAACATTTCCTTTCAAATTGCTATAGAAAGTCAAACCTGGTGGAAGTCACTGGCTAAGCATCTGGAAACAAAATTTGTTGATGTGGTAAACTAGCTTTTGACAGAAGTAGCAGGTGCAGAGATAATATTTTCTTACTTTCAGTTTATTCAACTAGTTCAGTTCAATAATTAGTTTATCAAAAGTTAGGAAACCAACTGTGTGTTGAAAAGCAGGAAAGCTTGTTTTCCTCTTCCAATATATGAATAAAAATCAGGTGTGTGAGGAGGAGATCTATTAGTTCTAAAATCTTGAAGGACATTGTGACCAGAAACATTTAATCCAACTCACTAACTACTTCCTTTATTTAATAAATCAGTTCATTTTAAATGGAGAATATGTTTTAAATAAACGTACCTTTTTTCTTTTGTATCTTCATGTTTAAAGTAATTTTATTTAACAAGTAAAAAACAATTTTGAAAGGCTGCTTTGTGCGTTTTTAATTGAATTCCAAATGCAAGTTGACACAAATCACAAGTAAAAAATTCACATCTATGGAAAAAAAAAATAATTCACTATTTTCTAACACAATAAAAAATAAGGATCTGAATAACTGTAAGTTGAGTTATATAATTGTTTAAATAAATGTGTATGAATATAGTTTAACAGAAAAGAAGTACCAATTTATACCAAAAAGTAAGAATCAACCTTTCTTTAAGAAAATAAAAAATACAGATGCAAAACAAGATTAAAATAGACTAGTTAAATCAAAGTTTTAGGTTTGCTGGTTTAAATCGCTTTTAGTTTGGGAGATTTTGCCTCTATCCTTACAAGGACTGTCCTTGGACTGATTGTGGGCAGCATAAGTCACTACTTGACAACTAGACTGCAAAACCACTGTATATGGGTGACTGATGCCTTAGAACTTTGAGCTACAGTGGAAGAATGTTCAAGCTGGTCATGGGTCAGAATGGACAGTGCATTCACTGACGTATTTCTTCAGAAGCCAAGAATTATAGATATGTGGTTATATTTTCTTCTCAAATATAATCAAGACACTTTACAGTGTCGCTTACATGCATTATATATATGGAGCAGAAGTATTTACTTTTCTCTGAGCTCTCCAGGAGCTCTTCAGTACTAGACTACTGTTGGCTACAACAATACTGTACATAGCTTAGGTTTTGCTGTGGAAAATCATTTCAAACAAATTTGCTTGTGTGTTTTTGTATGTGACATTTATAGAATCATAGAATCATAGAATAATAGGGTTGGAAGGGACCTCACGAGGTCATCTAGTCCAACCCCCTGCTAAAAAGCAGGACCACTCCCACTAAATCACCCCAGCCAGGGTTTTGTCTAACCGGGCCTTAAAAATCTCCAAAGATGGAGATTCTACCACCTCCCTAGGTAACCCATTCCAATGCTTCACCACCCTCCTAGTGAGAAAGTTTTTCCTAATATCCAACCTTGACCTCCCCAGCTGTATCTCTGTGCGTATATTCTAATGATGACTGCAGATCTTTAAATGAACATTTAAACTGTTCATTAAAGCTTTTAAATCAGTATTAATAGTAGATCGTTTTGAACTATATGTAATATCTTGATATCTCTTTCAAATGCAGTTTTGCCAGAAAATCTGCTATAACTAAAAGAGTTTGCCTGCTTCCTACCACTTTCAGAATTTGAAAAGTTAGACTTTTATGAAGTCACAATTGCTCTTTTTTATACCAAATGCAATTCTAATTAAGATTTAGCATCTATTCTAAATGATAGATTTGTGTTTTGACTGCAGATTTTGCTACTGAAAAGCATTGGTAATGGATATTCCTAGTAGCAATCCAAATTATTCATAATTTAGATTGACTTTGTGACTAAAGAATACATTCAATCTATTCCTCTGCAGATTTTGGCTTACTGCTATTATTGTGTTTGAGATTGTCATAGAGGTCATAATATTTTGTCAGGAAGCAGATGAGAAGTTTTCAAATGAGCCAAATTCTAAACAATCAAGCACTGTTAGGTTGAGAGACCAACCACAGGAATGGGCATTCAGAAAGGAGAGGAGGCTGGAACCAAAGCTTCTCTGAGACAAATGATGTAAAAGGGAAAATAATAAATATTTGGGGCTAATATTCATCCATGCTGCTGTAATTGTAGTATTTTGAAGTGTGGGGTGAATTTATCATTCTCTCTGTCATGGGCTTTCCAATTATCACATTTTTTTTTTTATTTCAGCCACTTGGAGCTAGTGACTATTTGGAAATATCTAAGAATTTTGATACAGTCTTTGTTCGAAACATACCACTACTTACCATGGCAAAAAGGACCCAAGCTCGCCGTTTCATTACTCTTATTGACGCATTTTACGAACATAAGGTGAGAACCAAGTGTTTCAGTTAAACAGATATATAATTCTGGTCTTTTAAAAAATGTTACTTGGTCATTTTATCAATTAATCCTCTCTTCAAACAGGTAACAAATAAGATCATCTTATTTTAGATAATGTGAGTTTTACTAGAATCTCACATTTAGTTCAGTCACATTCATAATTTGCATCCAATAAATGGCAGTTTCTCTTCAGTTTTTGGCAAAGGCTTAACAACAGAGGTCACGGGTGACTGCAATGACTGATTCCACAAAAGTTGTTATGGTCATGTTCAGCCAAGCCTCCTGGGTGGCTTTACAATAATCGAAATACGCAATAAATGTCAAAACATCCATTTTAAAAAATCAAGTCATAGAGACTGCTACACCCTTTATCATCTTCAGTGCAGGATTGTTTGCTCACCAGTCCAGAACACCAGAGCCCACACAGAGCCCCAGAGAAGTCATTGGGGCGCCATGCTGATGGAGGGGTCTGCTCACATGTAGCTCTTGTGCAGGATCAGGCCTTATTTTTCCACAAGGCTCAGTAATTGGTGAGGCGTCTCCCTATCATTAGCAGGAACTAGCAACATCCTGCCATAGTCTTCCTTTTGTCCGAGTAATAAGCCTGTGTCTACACTGATGGTGAGTCTGTTGGTGCCTCTGGATCGATTCTGTGGGATCGACTGAATAACAATGGAGATTTGTTCAGTGATCCAGAAAGTGACACCACTAATCCACCCCTCCGCAAAAAGAGTAACGCTATATCGATAGGAGGGCATTTCCCTATCGGGAAATGAGTAGTGGGGTCACTGTGCTAGGTAGAAGTTCGGAAGTTGACGGGAGATACACAGTCTACTCTACATAGCTTGTGTATCTCCTGTTGACTGCCGCCGAATTTCACTGGCAGTGTAGACATAGCCTAAAAGTGGCTTGGGTACTGAAAGAGGAGAAAGGTCACTCGCATATTTCATATTTAGATAGAGAGGAATGGCCATAACCAGAAAATAGTCTATGAATATTCAAGTATATTAAATATTCTTTTTTGAACATCTACCTATATAAGACTTTCACTCTTGGGTTTGTGCCCCATAGTACAATGCCACAAAACTGCCTGCTTAATTCCTGGATTGAGAATCCTCTCTGATGTCTTCAAAGAAGCAGAATTACAGAGAATTAACTTTCCTTTATTTTCATTTTTCAAAAACATTTATTTCTGCTTTTTCCATATCTGAAATAAGTATATTTTTTCCTTATTAAAATACCCTTTGTTTAAGAGTGTAAAATCTGTCTCTTTCTAGACATTTGTAATCTATAAAGTTTTTTTTTTAAATAAGTGAAAATTTGTTAACAACAACTTGGAAATTGTGAGTTTAATGTAATACAACCATGTTTTAAAACAGAAACATCATTTCAGAGTTCTTTCATATAAAGGCCCCAATTCAGGAAAACACTTAAACACAACTTCTAAGTCCCATTAGCTTCAATGGGATTTAAGAATGTGCTTATATTTAAGTTTGTTTTTATTTGGCCTTCCTGAGTAGGGATGTTTTCCCAAATCAGGAAATAAACAATTAAATGGTTGGTGGTATCATTCCAGTAACTAAAGAATTGCCTAAAAAGTAGTCTGGAATTACGCTCATGCTAGATTATTTGACTTTGAAAGGGACCATTTCTAAATTAGCACTGCCAATCAGGAATAACTGATCATGAAGAGAATGTAAAAGTGTTAATATATTCCTTAAAATGTAACATTAATTTTAGAAGAAACATTCCTTGTCGATTTTAGATCAGGTTGCAGAGCCACTAATGGAATAGTAAGGATAAGTGCAGTACTTAACTTAGTTTCACAAAGGTTTTAATCATGAGGAAGCAAAATCAGCAGTATTAAAAAAACAAAAAATGTATTTCATATTTAAGATGATCATTTTAAAAGAGTAATGTAAGATATTAAGTTCCATCCTGTGTGTGATTATATATGCACACACTTAAATATTTATGTAATCAGGAACTATCGATTGAGACTAAAATCTTTTTCAACATGATCACAAAGGCAAGAACCTTAAGTATCTGCTAACTTTAAGCACATGGTAATTTTATTCAAGTCAGTTGGACTATTCCTGTGCTCTGAGTTAGGGACCTGCTTAAATATCTTGCTGAACTGTGACCAAATACAGTGTCTTAGAAAATATGTATGCAATAGACATAGCATACCATAAGCAGAAGTACTTATTTCACAACCTGTTACCTCTTTATATGATCTCTCAGAAACACAGCAAGTGCTCATGAAGTATGATCTCCTCCAAAGAACATATGAGCCTTAAACAACATTCTCCCCATTTACCCTACAAATAATACTCTGGAAAAATCATCCAAAAAGGTCACAGATTTAAAACTTAATACATATTGATCTGTATTTCTTCCATCATTGTGAAGCTAAATATTTGTGGAGACCAATCCGCAACTGAAATCTTTTGTCTAAGATCTGTCAATATACTGTTCACCGTCCACAATAATATTACTCTGTGTTTATATTTTCAACCTCATAGCAACACCTGTACTTCACTGTATACAATATCTCTTCAAATCAGATATTAAAACAGTTATTCCAGTCTTAATATTAGTATTGAAAAGTAGTAAGGAAAAAACTCAAGCTACATTGTTAACTCACTTGAACTTTATGGATGCAAAATGAAATGGGAAACCATATTCCTTAAACATTCAGTTGATGGGAATGTCTGTGCAGTTAATTTATCTTCTAAGTGCAACCCTCACTAGTGAAAATCCATAATTTCCTAGTGTTTTTCATATTGCTTATTTTAAAAGGTAAATTAGAGATGTAAAAATTGTCATATAGCAAATATTCTGAGGGTCTGGTGGCAGGCTTAGGTGGATCCATTCTTACTATCTGAATCACTGAGGGGAGAGAGCACCTGCCACCCCGACCTACCAGTAAAATATCTGCACATGGTTATTAAGTAGACCTGGTTAATTATAGTTAATGTCATTATTTATTTACTGACCTCTCACAAAGGGCTGAATAGATTCACATAGCTGCAGTACAAACAGGTGCATGAAACTGAAGATACTAGGAACAACAAGTAGCTTTGGAAGCATTTTCCATAAAAGAGGTGTGTAAAACACAAGCGATATTGCCAATACACGTTTTCCTCTATTTCAGGTACGTATTATTTGTTCTGCTTTGACACCGCTCCAGAGCTTGTTTCTGCTAGACCATCATGCCAGTGGACTGGAGGAAAGCAGAATGCTGATGGATGATTTGGGATTGAGCCAGGTGAGTGATATCAACATCATCTCCTTTTGTTACAAAGGAGCATAATTAGTTTTGGTCTGATATCATGGTACCATTGTAGGAGAAAGAATGAAGTAAACATTTAACTAATGATCTGGTTCTGTATAGTAGAATCCATGCAGCACAGTTGTCACTTTTATAATGACATAATATACCGTATCTGGTTGGTGAAGGAAAAGATGAGTAGATACAGATCCATTTTGCATAAATCTGTGGATCATTTTATATCGGAATATCTGTGTATTTACTCAACAGTGTGTGAAAATACTGATCCAGCTGGTCCCTCATGAAACTTCAGTGAGTTCAGCGGAATTGAACTAGGAATGAGTCTAGCTCACTATGTTTAGCACATGGAAATACAACATAAATTGTCAGTTGTATCTCTTGGTAGAGATGCAGGGCTACCTTACAAATCTGGATACTTCTCTAAATGCCTCCTGATAAATCTGTGTGTCTGTTATGAGGGAATCTTCCTACTTGCTTTATTACAATTACTAATAGCTTTTTAAATAACTTTTAACCAGTTCACCCAAGACAAGGCATTATGGGGGATTGTTGCACTTTTTTGAATGACTAAAATGAATTGATTTGTGTATCCAAGGCAAGCACTATTAGCCCCCAAAGCTATTGCCTGTCTTCTGATTACTTAAGTTCATCAAAGTTTGGGATTTCTGAACATTTGTTATAATTTATTATTTAATTTTAAGAAAATAATAAAACCGTATTTTGCCAGTGATGGTAATCAGCCATTAAATTTTAACAACTGTATGTTAAAACAATTAAGAAAATGTAACTCTCTATTGAGTCAACAAACAAGAGGAAGTAGGTTCTAAGATCATTTTCCGTTTAGCTTGAATATGTTGCTTTGTTGTGTTTCTACAGAGAATTGAGTGGCTGAAGCACAGATTTTCTTTAACATTAGTTTGAGGGTTTAAAATTTTGTTTCCCTTTGGCACTCTATTCTGCCCATTGTCTTTTATTATTTAGCTCTAAAGCATTCAGAGGTACAGTTTGAATAGGGTACCGATCAAAATAGATCTGTGTCTATTCCTCACAATTCTGTGCTATTGTTTTTATCTATCAATCTAGGATTCAGCTGGAGGACTTTCCATGTTTACAGGAGAGGAGGAAATCTTTGCATGTCAACGAACTATCTCACGACTTACAGAAATGCAGACGGAGCAGTACTGGAGAGATGGAGACAGAAGCAAGAAATAGTTGTAGCTCAAAGATGAACAACACCTCTCAGGACACAAAAATTAGTATATAAGGAAGAAAGACTCTAATAGAATTGGAAGGATTTTTAAAATATAAATGAATCGATTATTAGTGCACTTTATCTCTGGACCATAACTTTTCCTTTCAGTGTTTACATTGAAGATTTAAGGATTTAATCAGTTATGGTTTTGGTTTAGGGTTTTTTTTTTTGGACACCACCATCTTGTGGAACTGAATTATGCCTTTTATATTTCAGCATTTTTCTCCGGTACAGCATGACTTCAGTTTCAGTAAAGTTAACTGGATCAAGATCCTTCCTCTAGTCTGCAGCACAAGTCAACCATATAGGCAGGGTTCACAGAAAATCTGGGATGCACTAGGACTAAGATCTTAGTGGTTTATGCACTATTTTGTCATATTTATGATAGCTTGCACAAAAGAAAGATCAAAGCCACACAAATCAAATTTACTTGTATTTTATATTTTGCTCCCTCTAGAATCAGTCTGTAAAATTCTAGAACTACTGTGTCATTTTTTTTTATTTTCCTAACTCTTACATGTTGCCATCTGCTGAACTTCAAATTTCCTCTCTTGTATTGCAATGATACGCTTCAGTCTCAGATATTTCCTGAGGTACACGTTGTCGGCTGTCATTCTGTTCAGGTCGCTGCTCCGTCTTACTCCTTGGAAGCCAAGGGCCTGAGCATAGGGCCAGGATGAGCCATAGCAGGAGGTAATGGTGCTTGTCACCTTAGAGGCTGAGGCCCATGTAAAGATAGTTGATAAAAATAAACTATGCAAGGGGCAGAGTAAAAGAGAAGAGTGGAAATTAATACTTTTCCTGGATTTCCCATCAAAGCACAAGAAAGAAGAATCCATTTCTATTGCCAGTGGAGTTCCTGCCAGGTGGGGGATGGGCCCTTGGTAGTTTCCAGCCTAAAATTTTTAAGGCCTGGTCCACACTACACTTTCTCCTGAGTCTCTGTTAATGCCCATATACTGGCCAGTGTCAGCTTGCGCATGACTTGATCACGCTATACAGTTTGAGTTAGTCAAGAGACCAGGTTACGACATGCTTACATTCCACAGTGGAGATAAGACCTTAACTGAGGTCTGTAGCCATGTCCCTTAAGTCATATTTGTAGCGGGAACTTGCATTTTGTTAAAATTGCCTGGATTTTTTCAAACTTGGTTTTTACAAAACTATTTACTGTCTTTCCTGATGAGTACATTGTTTCTATTAGAAACCATTTTCAAAAGCATGTTTCAAAACAGTTTTCTTGGAGAGGAAAAAATGCTGCAGAGAGGGCATAAAAGGTTTCCCTTACTATATAAAGGAGGGGGTGTGTAACACATCATCCCCAAATCTGCAGATTTTGTTTGAATTTTCATCTCATGGCTGGCTCTTCTGAGAAAAAGCCATATACCTCTTATGTCTCAGTCTTATTGTTTTTCTCTCCATCTGTTACCAACCTGATCAAACTTCTGCTATAACAGCCACTACCATGCAACTGTTTAAAAGGAACTAGTCCTCTGGGCTTCACAGCTTTATACTTATTTTATGGTGGTGCAGCCATACACTTGATGTATTATTCAACCAAGACGTGGTTTTCTCTGCAGCCATAAACTGGGTGTATTAATCCACCAAGTCCTGATTTTTCTGTCTCTAATAATCTCTGTTTGCACTGGCAGACATCCATATTCACTACACCTGTCCTTCAATTAACTTTCCAAATCTATACATACACAATGTCATAAAAACAAGATTTTTCATTCATACAAAGGGGTGATAAGGGAAAATTAAGTATTTATGAAAGAAAAACCATAATTAATGAGACTTTTTTCCCCCTTCCATTGCAGCATGGGGCCCAAGTCACTTGCTGGTGGATTCTCTGTACTTTGAAGTCTTTAAATCACTAGAGGACTTCAATAACTCAGGCCTAGTCTACATTGTGGGGTTAAGTCGATGGGAGATATGCAGTCTGTGTGCCGCACAATGTGTATCTCCCGTCGACTTAGTTACTTTGACTTACTGCACTGTCTTCTCTCAGCTGCATTGACCAACAATGCTCTCCTGTCGATCCAGCATTACTCCACGTGGAGGGGTAGAGTTACTGCGTTGACGGGAGAGCAGTTCTGGGATCGATTGAGCAGGTCTACCCTGGCCGCTCAGTCGATCCCGCTGCATCTATCCATGGAGATCAATACAGCATTTTCTATATAGACAAGCCTTTAGTGTTAGTTTAGGGATCCATTACAGTAGTGGGTGGGTGCCTGCATTGTGCAGGAGGTCAAACTAGATGATCATAATGCTCCCTTCTGCCCTAATAGTCTATGAGATGTTTGAATTTGAATGGGAATGCCCAACGAATAGCAATAGTATAATCTGAGTAGATTTAACATAGGAGTAACAGTAGAGATGCTATAAACACGATTGCAAAAACATGTTTTACTTCACATTATTTTTCAGATACATTTTTGCACATAAGAGGAACATCGTGTTATAGAAGTAGCCTGTGTGCCCTCCTACATTATGTAGCAGGCAATTAGAAGGTCCAAAATGTTAGAGAGAAGGGTTGAGGGAGCTCATGTGGAGAGAGAATGCTGCTATGTTCATTTCCCCTACTACACCATAGCTGGTATCTGAGCTAAAGCATTGAATTGTGTCTCACTGGTCTGGTGTGATTGGCGACGGATCTGATTTAATCACATTCAATTCAGTGTGTCCCATATTGCTATGCTTACTCATGTTAGCTGTCATAGTTTTGCTCTGCAACACACTAATGCTGTTCTACACTTTTCCCCAATACACTGTATTCTAGGTACCTATCCCCAAATCCATGGCATAACTCCCAGAAGCAGTTGTCTGTAGCAAATTTTTAAAAGGCTTCTATGATGTTTGTGACCCCTAGAGAATTATGGGAGACAAGGTCCTATTTCCATAAATCTTCTGGAGCCAGTGTCACTTCCATGACATTTTCACAAAATAGAGCTCAGGATCACTGTTCAGCTAGCATTTCCTGCTCGGCAAGAAAATTTTCTGCTGGAGCTTTTGGGAGCCATCTTCAATTGTCATGGAAAGGCAGTGGAAGGCATTCCAGAAATACTTGGGGTCTTATGAGAGTTTAAGGCCAGACAGGACTGCCAAGTCATCTAGTCTGACCTCCTGTATATCACAGACCACTAACACCATCCAGCACCCGCACTCTAAATCCAGCAACCAAAAATAGACCAACATTTATAGACCACAGAAAACTACTACATGTCACTTGCAAAGAATAGGCACCCTGAAAATGCACCTGAGCTCGAGGCCCCCACAAGAGCAAGTAATTAATTAAGAGAACTATACCCAGATAATCCCAGCAAATGACCTGCACTACACACTGCAGCAAAAGGCAAAAACGAAAAACCCAACAAGTATTTTTAACATCTGGGATGACTGGCAGTGGTAACTGCAGTGACTAAGCACACAAATTAGGCACAAAAACTCTTGTGCACCTGATTTCTTTAAAACTCAGGCCCAATACAATACTGCTTATCTCCCCGAAGGGTTCACATTACACTAACCTTCCTTCCAAATGAGGACTGGATGAGGCTCCTCTAGAGCTAAACAGCTACTTTCTTACATTGGCACTGGCCATAGAGTGAAATTATTCCATGTGTTTCTTAATCCCCAATAACTGAACATATTCTCACCACAGCGTTTCTAGCCTATGCCATCCCTAAGGAAAACACTAGTGCACTGTTACTGGACTGCAAGTCCAGCCAATCAATGTTGACTTACTTTTTTTATGTCTATATTTAAATATTTTACTTGCAAAAAATAGGAAAATACCAGGCATATAATGACAAGCAGCAAAATACCTGTAGCTCAATTGTGCACACTCTTCAATAGCCTTAAAATTGTGTGCATTTATATTGTATATGTCTGACAGGCCCTAAATGCAATACAGTTGGCATTGTAGCCAGAGATGTTTATCTTAGCTATCTGAATCTGCCAAAACAAACAATCAGATGTAAGGGTTTGCAGCCAAATCTCAAAAGGAGTTTAAAATGAAAATAAAGTAAATAAAATAAATAACTAAAGAGTGATATCAGTATCCAGGCATTTTTTTAGTATTTAAAATAATAATAAGCTGTAGGGAAAAAAATTCTTAGGATAAAAGTTAATATGTGAATTTGACATTGGGAATTGAAGGATAGCTTTCTCATACTCCTTTCCCTCTTCAATCCCTCTTAGCCTGCCACTCCCCTCTCTATTCTGATGCAACTGCTCCTAATGTTCCCCATCCCCTAGCTAAATGACTCTCAGAGACAGGTGTGTGGAGAAAGAGAGAATTAACATCAAAGGAGCCTGAAGATTGAAAGATCTCTGGGAGAAGAGTGAAAGAACGGAGCATCTACAGAGAGCTGACCATCACAGCAATACATAGCCATGATCAAGAAGAAGGAAAAAACACGAGGAAAAGAGAAGGAAAACATCTTGAAACGTGGTAACCTACACTAAGCAAAAGTGCACCTACATTATAGGCAAACGGGCTAACTCATTCCCCGCACTGTGTCTAAGCTTAAGGTAACCCTTTTTTTATGACACAGCAGAAGGACTTTCCCTTGATGAACAGAGGGATTTAAAGAAAGTTGTGTAAGTTTATTTGGGCCCCTTATATGTGTTGAAGACTATATAGAGGTGGCTGTAGATAAAGCTGAGTGCCTGTGGTTTGAAGGATCTGCTCACCCATTTTATGACTGCTTGATCAGCACTCATGAAATGTTATGTTATAGTTAATAGTGTTAAGAATACTAGAGTATGTTAAATAATAGAGTTAAGCTACAGAGTGTTAAGAATATTATTTCTTATACATTATAGTTTATAATAGTCTGTATTTTATCATATATTCATTTCTGTATGTGTTTTATCAAATGATTTTCAATTCAAAACCCAATTGTATTGAGATTGATTAAAATAAAAAAAATATTTGTTTTTGAAGAATTTAATGTTTAACTGTCAATCCTTAGAATGGAGAGCTGTATCCATGGCCTCTCGAGGCAAATAGGTTTCCTAAGTAATCAATAAAAATAGAAATCTCAAGTAACCCCTGAACATCCCCTAGGGGGACCACATTCAGTACCTCTTAAAGAAAAGACCAATATAAGCTCTTTGAATTAGTTGAGGTAACAGTGTTATTTTCATGCAGACCAGATATAAGATTGATGTGCAACTTGCTTGTTTAATGACTGGTAAGCAAGTAAAAAATTACTATTAAATTATTTTAAAATGTCTTCTAGTAATAGTCTAATAGATGTATTGTATTTTGCAATCACAATAGGCTTAATTAAAAGTTTTCTATTGGAATTTGGTATGCACAGACTTCTCTATATTCCTATATAAATCTACAATAATTCCAGTGAAATAGCTGGCTGATAACTGAGTTCTTATGAGCCCTCAGTTGCCCAATGTGCAGGTAATGCCCAAAACATTAAAGTAGAGCTTTCTCCCATTAGGTTCCAAATCAGCGTAAAAATTTTAGCTATAAGGTGGTGATAATATCATTTTTGCTTCACTATATGTACACTTGGAAGCCCTTTTTATTTAATAAATAGCATCATTTTGCCTTTCCCTATTACTAGTCAGTTTTATTTTCTAGCTTCATATAAATAAAGGATTCAGTTATGTATTTTTGGTATAATGAGATAGGCTTCCAAAGCTCTGTGGAGAAAATGAAGACAGCATTTTTAAAAATACCTTTATATAAAAAGGAGACTCGCTTGTTAAAGCCAGAAGTGGCTTTTTTAATGTGTTTGGCTGCAGTGAAAAGCAACAGCTGTGTGGGTGTGCACATCACCTGCAAGTTCACTTGCGGCAATTAACTATACAAAAGGGCCACCTTCCAAAAAGAGACAAAAATGATTGCCCAAGCATCTGCCGAGAAGGCATGATGATCGTGTGATCAGGACTTAGAACTGAGCCGTCAAGATCTGGGAGTTCTTTTCCTAGGTTAGCCACAGACTTCTGAATGATCTCTCTGTAACTCAGTTTCCCCAGCTACAAAATGGGGATATTATCACTTCCAGTTTACTAACACAAAGGTGTCACCATCATATTTCATTGATTAATGTTTTTGCAGCCAGATGGTATGGTGAAAAGTGCATTAGAAATGTCTATAAATAATGCAAAAATAAACCTTAACCTCAAAGTAAAGTTTAGTCTTTTTAACTTAAACAAGGAAGAAGCTTCAAGAATAAATTCCAGCTACACTCTAGCTAGTTGCTGAGCTGTGGTAAATACATCCCCCACTGTAGTAGTGTGTTTCCTCTGCACGATTCATATATAGATTTTTAAAAATCTTAATGTTTTGTGATCAAGTTAACTAGTCTTACTGTTTTTCTTCTTCCTGTAATGACTGAGTTACTTTAATCCTTTTATCTTTTCTGGATGTGACCTCTTGATATCACCTACAGTATTGGCACTAACTTTAGGTTTTCATTTTACTGTATATTGAGAGTTTTATAAATTATAATTTTGATCTAATACATAAAGAGCTGAACAATTTAAATTCTTCCATTACATGAAAAAAATGAATGCTGTAGTAAAAAAGTCTTAAACTAATAGCACAGTCCAGATGTGTAGACATGTTTTAATTGATGTGCTCAGAACAGGCCCAATGGCTTTTGGTGCTCTAGGCAAGCTACGACTTTGGTGTCCCCACATTCAATATAGCGAAAAATGAGAAAGTCTAGAATGAACATATTGAGAGAGAGAGAAATTCACTTCTGTTTAATTTGGCGCCCCTTAAAGCCTGATGCCCTAGGCTACCGCCTAGTTCGCGTATATGATCGGGCTGGCCTAGATGTGCTTGGTATTCTGGGTATTTGTTTATCGTGGTCCTCTGTACCAGTTATGGACTGGACGCAGAGCTTACTTATACACACCAGATGTGTTCCTCATTTTTAATGCTTGTCCAGGTCTGGCTGATGTTCATTTAAATAAGGTGTTTTGCATACAGGGCCATCCAATGGAATTTCATTCAAAGAGCTAGGATTACATCCTCTAATGGGTTCTATTTAATATGAAATAAAGTACTAGCTGGAGTGGATATTGGCTTCTCTTTGGAACTTTTCTGTGTCCTTGACTGTTTTCATTGCACCTCTCTCATTGTGCAATGTCCTTTTCTGAGATGGGATGAGTAGCACTGGTCACAATATTGTAGATGAGGCCACACCACTGATTATATAATGTCATAATTTGTTCTGTGTTGTTCCTACTCTTATTCCTTATGCATCCAGTTTGTGGTGTTCTGTTTATTTTGTTATGTTTTTTACTGTAGCTGCCTAGGTCCCATTTTTGAACTGATACAACTAACATGGAACCCGGTGGGATGTAGGAATAAAAGGGCTCTTAAAAGACTAAAAAAAAAATAGTTGCACTAAATCTCTATTTTAATTGCACTGTTAAACAATAATAGAATATCAATTTAAATATTTTGGATGTTTTTCTTCATTTTCAAATATATTGATTTCAGTTATAATAGAATATAAAATATGCAAGGCTCACTTTATATTTTTTATTACAAATATTTGCACTGTAAAAAAAAAAAGTATTTTCTGATTCACCTCAGACAAACACTGTAGTACAATCTTTTTACCATGAAAATGCAACTTATAAATGTAGAATTGATTATTTAACATAACTGCACTCAAACAAAACAATGTAACCAATGTAACCTCTACCAGTCAAAGCACGAAGGGGCATATGAATGTTTAGCATATCTGGCATGTAAATATCCTGTAAAACCGGCTACAACAGTGCCATGATGTAACAGGGTTGCACCCACCTCTCACAAGCGCCTCTTTCTGGTCATGTGTGTCTGCTGTTCTGGTGACCCATGGTGGTGGTTTCTCACATGGTTTTCAGTGATTCCAGTCCAGTCACATGCACTGTACGTGAACTGGAACAATCCCTTGTGGGGTATGCAGTCCACCAGGGGCCTCTCTCTCTCTCTAACACTCCCCAGGCTCAATACTGAAATAGTCACAGCCCTGGTATGAGGCCATATCCCCAGGGCTTCCTCCCCAGAGACACTATCTTCCTGCAGCTCTTTAGAAGCTCAGTCTTTACTGAGGTCTTGCCTACACTAATGGCAGCAAATTTGCCACCATCAGTTTGCTCTTCCAGGTTCGATTAAGCAGTCAGTCAAGATGGTCTCAATCAATCTGGGAGTTTGACTCAGTAACTCCAATCCTGTAAAAAGAGTAGCGCTAAGTCGAACGGACCGCATTTCTCTTCAGCTTAGTGCAGTGTAGACAGGGAGGTAAGTAGGAGTTCCTAAGTTGAAGGGAGATACGCAAGGTATTTTACGTACCTTGCGTATCTCCCTTCGACTGCCGCCAAGAGGTGCCACGAGTGTAGACTAGGCCTCAGTCTCAGCAGCCCAGGTGCTCCTTAGCTATGTCTACACTGGCAAGTTGGTTTGAATTAAGGGCTTCTTTAATTCGAACTAATAAGTTCGAATAGGGCTTCAGAAGTAAGGCTTTAATTCGAACTAACTAGTTCAAATTAGCCAATGTGGCCATGTTAATTCGAACTAATTTCTTAGTTCGAACTAACCGGCCATTGAAATGAATGGGGATCGCTAATTCGAACTAAGCAAGTGCCATGAATGACACAGTCCTCTCTTCTCCAGCTACAAACAGCAACTAACTGCTGCACTTTGTTCTGCAGCTCTTTTTATACGGCATTGCCTGGCCCTGATTGGCTACTCCCTGCACTCTCTCCCATTGGTTACTTCCCCACAACCACTCTAGGCTGCTTGGAGGATTTCTCCTCTGCTCCTTTCTGGGATGGGGTGTGGCAGGACTGTGAGGCCTCCAGCAGGGGGCCTAGGGCCTAGCACACCCCATCACACCTGCAAACACCTGTTCTCACTTTCAGGTAACATTGTAAATAAAAAGTGGGCAGCATTATCACTCATAAATGTAAACAAAAATGTTTGTCTTGGCAATTGACTGAACCAGAAGTAGGACTGAGTGGACTTGTATGAGAGGAATTGAAAAATACTATTTCTTTGGTTTATCATTTTTACAGTGCAAATAATTGTAATAAAAATAATAATATAAAGTGAGCACTGTACACATCATATTCTGTGTTGTAATTGAAATCAGTATATTTGAAAACATCCAAAAAATCTATAATATATTTAAATTGGTATTCTATTCTTGTTTAACAGTGTGATTAAAACTGTGATTAATCACAACTCATTCTTTTAATCCAGTTAATTGATTTTGTATTAATCACATGCATTAACTGCAATTAATTGACAGCCCAAAATGGGTAGCTTAAATTTTTCCCTCCAAATATGCATTAGTTTATATTTATCAACATTGAACTTATTTTGCAATCACGTTGCCTTGTATTCAGCCAGGATAAACGAGAAAATCCCTGTTGCTGATTTCTTCCCACCAACAGGGTAGGCTGACCAGATAACAAATGTGAAAAATTGGGATGAGGGTGGTGGATAATAGGAGTCTTCATAAGAAAAAGCCCCGAATATCAGGAAAGGCCCTATAAAATTGGGACATCTAATCATGCTGTAACAGAGCAGGATGGCTCCCTCAATTAAAATATTCTCTGCCAACAGATCTTAGGCTCCCCTTACCTTCTGTCATTTTCTGGGGGGGAAAGGGTAGTCATCAACCTATTAGCCCTGTGCCTCCCCCATATTGTTAGTGGATGGCTGGCAGGACCTTTCCCAGGCTTTCTAAGCAGCCAATCTAGCCAGGCACCACTAACAGAAATCTGTCAGAGAAGCATCTTCAGGGACAGGATGCTTTTTCAATTTCACTATTAGGCAGCCAGGGACCAAGAAAGGTTGCCTTCAAATGCTACTTTTCTCTGCCCTGGCTTAGAGAGACACCTCAGAGTATTCCAGATTAATAAGGAAAATGTAGGGGATTCATTTTCATTACAGAAAGGCTTGCAAAGCTTTACAGCATATATCTTTCTTCGCATAAACCCCACAGGAATATAACTGTGTAGAGAATTTTCTTTCTCTAGAGTGCACCCTCATTCTCTGAATAATCTAAGCACTACCTTCCCTTAAGAGATGGAATGAAACAGCATGATAAAGCTAGCCTTTAAGCCATCCATGCCACCTTTGAGATGGAATATTTTTCCTACCTTTTGGTTAAGTCAATCGATGTATTTGCATTTCCTCCTGCTGAGAACAAGCATTTATAGCTGCAATCCATGTCTAAGAGAACAGGAAAGGGCCACCAGATGGAATATGCAAGCCATTTACTTCCTCGCCTTTCCAGCTTTCTGCATTCTACACACATTTGTAAGACTACTTTTGTTTTAAATTGAATCTAATTCTCTTTGAGCGCCATTAAAATACAGACATGTTTCTTTCTGACCTATCACTCTGCATTCATGCTGGTAAAATTTTGGATGAGTTTCTAAAATGTTACCATCCAGTTTTTTGTCAGGGTGAAGGGTTTGCTTGGCTCTGTTACTTCACTCGCTCGCTGAAATTGTTCATTTAAATAATCATAAAACTCACTCCTTTCCAATGAGAATCCTGTGTTCCCCAATTCAAGTCCCACTTCTAATACAAAGATTCCAAATTCTTCTTTGAATGCAATCAGGCACTAGAGCTGTCCAAAACAAATTCACAACCAGCTATCCAGCATGCCCTCAGTTCAGCTTCCAATCAGCAATCTCAACTGTAAAAATAAAAGAAAAAATAATTAGATCTCAAGTGATGACAACGGTTATCTGTTTATTAGGTCCTTCAACAATGTTCTTCAAAAAGATTACTCCACAGAGTGGAAGTCCAGGATCTATATGATATAAGTTTATTCTTTGTGAACTATAGTGCAAAAACTTCATTAAGGTCACTGTGCATAACAGAGTTTCATCATTTCTCCAACCATCTGCTATTAAGACACTTAAAGGGTGAGAAGATAGGGTTTGACTATGATTTGAAGCAAGATGGTCAGATACAGGGAGGCTTTTGAATATGGCAGCACTGTCACGATAATGGATAGGAATTAGGAAATGCAGGGAATGGTGTTCCTCGGAATGAAGAGGGGTTACTGTTCTACCCTGATTAAGTTGTAGTGAATGTAGCTTGTGGGATACCAGTTTCTTGGTGATAGCAACTCTGCTGGGAGAGTGAATGCACCCCAAACCCTGCTCCACCTTCCTCCCCTCCCCTTTTATTTTTGGATTCAAAAGACGCTATGCTCTTGCATCTAAAAGCAAGAGACAAGGAAGCAGAAATAAAGCAGCAGAAGGTTATAATACACAGGACTAATTATAGCTATCTCGCTTTAGGCTTTACTTGTAACAATGGATTTTTATAGCGTCTGTGGATTACATTACGCTTTCAGAAACTAGATGTCTGTGTCCTTACAGTGCCCAGCAAAAAAGGGCCTTCAACTTAACTGGGAGTCTTAGGGACCACAAAAAATAAAGCAAATATTTCTTATATACATATTATTTTAGCCTGGAACTAACCAAACTGGGAAAAAGAAAAGGACTACCTCTGTCTAGGAAAATGTGTCCTCCACTGTATCTTTAAGACTTGCCAAAAAATCTTCTCACAACCTGCACAGAGTTAATTCTATTTATAATCTCTGATGATGTGAGAGCATGTATGCCCGTGAACAAACTGAAATGCCTTTCATGTGCTAGTTCCATTCAGAATAAGGGCTGTTGTGTATTCCCTCTCCTCCCCCCCTTTTCTGGAAGGTAATTTTCCTCCACCACCTACGTTCTGATCGTTCCTGACTCTCAAATCTTCCTTATCTGGCTGATGTGTTGAATGCATTCAGTGTTTCTCTGCAGAGATAAGATTTTAAACAGTCTGCAAATGACTGACAAAGTTGTTGTATTTGGGAGAAAATTGAGGTTAAACACTTAGATATTATGGCGGTGATCACTATAGAATATCTTAGCAGAGAGAGCGAGATTTTCCAGAATTGTAAAGTTGGACTGTCTGTGAAGCCCATTTAATGAGGCAGCTGCCAATTGTGCCTGTTTGCCAAGTAAATTGTTGGAAATGCTGATTGAACTGTCCACTGAATGCATAACACGAATGAAATTTCAGTCACAGACTCCTGGCCAGTTTTGGTTTCATGCATCCAAAGAGTTCACTGACACAGGCAGTGAAGCATTAAAAGTGTTACTCCCATTTGCATTAATATATCTTAGGAACCTGCCTCTTGCAATGTTTGAAATCAAGACAAAGCCTAAAAACTGTGTGTAAATGAACAGCATCAATAGTTCCTGAGATAGCCGGTTACCGTTTATTCAATACGCTGGCCTGCAAACACTAAAATTGCATTTGACAAATGTTTTGAGTTCAACAAAGTATAATCAATAAGTATAATCTGATGAAGTGGGATTTTCTCCCATGAAAGCTCATGCAATAAATAAATTTGTTAGTATTTAAAAGTGCCTCAAGACTCCTTGTTTATAATCAACTTGTTGCATGTTGTTAATATAAGTAAAGATAATTGTCTTTCCATGTAAGAAAAATCCCTAGTAACATGTCCTGGATGTTCTGAAGAGGTTCATATTTTATCAAACAGAAAAGCTTTAAGACTATATATAATATTTCTCTGCAGAAAAGTGACATATTGCTTTGGTAGTAATTAATATTGAATTTTTGTATGATTGTGCTAACATGTATCGGTTACTTACATTTACTAAATAAATAGTTATTTTAAATCAAAAAACATAAGAATGGCAATACTGGGTTAAACCAATGGTCTATCTAGTCCACTATCACATACCTAACAATGGCCAGTGTCACATGCTTCAGGAGGGATGAACAGAACTGGGAACTTGGAGTGACCTATCCGCTGTCATCCAGTCCCAGCTTCTGGCAGTTAGAGGTTTACGGACACCTGGAGCGAGGGGTTGCATCCCTGATCATCTGGGCTAAAGGCCATTGCTGGAACTTTTCTCCACGAACTTATCTAATTCTTTTTTGACCCCAATTTTACATTTGGCCTTCACCACATCCCTTGGCAATGAGTTCCAGGTTGACTGTGTGTTATCTGAAATACTTTCTTTTGTTTATTTTAAACCTGCTGCTTATTAATTTCATCAGATGAACTCTGGTTCCTGTGTAATGTGAAGAGGTAAATAACATTTCCCTATTCACATTGGCTATGTCTACACTGGCAATTTAATTTGACTTAAGGAGGCTTAAGTCGACTTAAATTAAACCACGCCCACACTAGGCTTTCCTTAAATCAACTTAATGAAAGCTTAAGTCGACTTTATTACTACCACTCATTAGGTCAACTTGACTTAAGGACGGTGTGGACGTGGAGTAACCCTTAAGTCGACTTTATTAGGTCGACTTAACAAAGTGGACTAAGTCAATTTAAAGTTAAGTCAACTTAGTCCACTTTGTTAAGTCGATTTTAATAAGGTCGACTTTAAGTCAACTTAAAGTTGACCTTATTAAGTTGATTTAACAAAGTCGACCTAACTTTTTCTAGTGTAGACATAGCCTTTCTCCATATCATTGATGATTTTATAGACCTCTATCATGGTCCCCGTTAGTGATATTTTTCTAAACTAACCAATCCCCATCCTTTTTAATCTCTCCTTATATGAAAGGTGTTCCATACCCCTAACCATATGCATTGCCCTTCTCTGCAACTTTTCCAATTCGAATGTATCTTTTTTGAGATGGAGTAGGCAAAAGTTCATACAGTATTCAAGGTGTGGGAATACCTTATTTATAAAAGGCATTATAAAAGATATATATAAGGATTTATATAAAGGCATTATGATATTTACTATTTTATTAGCTATTCCCTTTCCCAGTGTTTTCTAACACAGTTTTTTTAACAGCCGCTGAACATTGAGCAGATGTTTTCTCAGAACTATCCATGATTAACTCCTGAGTTATTGTTAAGATAATAATAAAATAAAATGCTCTTTGTGAACACTGAACTAACACTACAGAAACTGATATTATCTGAGCAAGCTCAAGTATGTTAGAAAAAAGTGATTGTCCTTTATGTTTACTGCATAATATAATTAGGTAACAGAGTGAAATGTCTCCAGTTCCCTTCTGCTCTGTATAAGGGTTCTAGTGTTCTTGTGTGCCACTTGTTCCCAGTGTCCTTCATTCTCAACTTCTTCCTGCTATCTATGGTCAAAATCTACCTTATTGCTCCTAATGATTATTCCCATCAGTTTCTATTTATTTTCCTTTAATCTCTTACATCATCTGCTATTCAAACACATCTAGAGTGGAGACCAGCTTTCATTTCCTATAGATCTTTCATGGTCTAAATGAATATACAAGAATTGTGCATATGTTCCATGTTGGACTCCTTCAATAGCCATTTTTACAGCAATTGATTTTCTTATTTCAAGGGCTATGTCTACACTCAGAAAGTTAAGTCGACTTTATTAAGTCAACTTTATTAAGTTGACCTTATTAAGTTGACTTAGAGAGTCTACACAAGACTCTTAAGTCGACTTAAAGGTGACCTTATTAAGTTGACTTAGAGACTCTACACTAGACTCTCTAAGTCAACTGGATAGGTTGAGGGAGGTCCCTGCCAGAAGGGAGAGGCAGCTTCCCCAGGGAAAGTCAGCTGTGCAGGGCTGGCTCTCCCCGAGACCAGGAACCGCGAGTGGCTGAGGCTTCAGCAGTGAGGGAATCCCCGCTGCCCCAGCTGGGACTCCAGTGGAGGATTCTCTCACCGCTGGAGCCCCGGCTGGGGCAGCGGGGATTCCTTTGCCCCCCAGCCAGGGCAGCAGGAGAAACTCACACTGCCAGAGCCCCAGCGGGGTATTCCCTCCCACTGGTGCCCCAGCTGGGGAGCCCCGGCAGTTCCCTTCTCCCTGGGACTGCAGCTTCCCGGCAAGAAAGGAGCCATGGCTCCTCTTGCCGGGAAGCTGCGGGTCCCAGGGAGAAGGGAGCAGGGGCTGCTCCAGAGACAAGGGAACCATGCGGGGCTCCCTTGTCCCCCCTGCCCCCCGCCGCCCTAGGTCAATCTTTGGAATTAGTTGACTTAGGGCGTCCACACTGGCTTAAGTCAATTTAAGAAGTCGATTTATGCCTTAAGTCGACCTAAAACTAGGTGTTATTAAGTCGACTTAAGCTTTCCATAAGTCGACTTAAAGAACAGCTTAAGTCGACTTACTAAAAGCCCAGTGTGGACAGGGAGTAAGTTAGGTCGACTTAAGCCTCCTTAAATCAACCTAACTTGTAATTGTAGATGCACCCAAGATGTCTTCTCTTGGGGGAAGAGTTCGATTTCTGGGAGTTCAATACACTGTTCTTATCCCAAAGCCTTCCATATTCACTGCTGTTTTTACATTTTGTGATGTTTTATATCTATCAGCTCTCACCACTGCTTGGCACCACAGAAGTTTCCCAGTCAGCATGTAGCTCTCCTTATCCTTTTGGCTCACTCTAATGCTGCCACCTCTTGTCAGCTCGAGTTCAAAACTTGACTGTAGGATAAGCGTGAATAAAACATATTGCTAGAGTTTACCTCCATTCTGCCGTGAAACCAGACCAGGGGCTTGTCTACACTGGGGGGTGGGATTGTAATTCAATCTTAGGCTGTTGAATAAGAGTAGGCAAAGGCGAGTGATCACAGCAAATTGCTTGCGTGGGGTCTCATGTCCCCATTGCTCACATTACTTCCTGAAATGCATAGCACTGCGGGTATTAAGCACAGGAGCTTGTGGGGAGGCAGTTGTCCTCTGCTCACTCACTCTCTCCTCTTCTCTGAAGCAAAAAAAAGTAGGAAAAGCTTTTCTTGCTGTTTCTCTGCTGCAGGCACAACAGAGAGGCACAGTGCAGCCTGCAGAAAGATGAATTAATTGAAAACTTTCAGGGGCTGCAGGCAGGGGAGGAGCTATGTTGCTATGGTAAAGCAGACAAGAAAAACCAGTAAAGCAGATCTCTGGCCACACAGACCTAAATTCGAATTGTAGATTTTTACATCAGGGCTACACCATTTGCAGGGGTGGTGTTAGCAGGTCTAACATCCGTTACAGCTCCATTGCTTTTTTTTTTTTTAATTTACTGCTCTGACAGTGGAGATACAGGCTGCAGAAGGACGAGGTAAGCAGTATTATGTTGAACTTTACTGTCAGTGTAGAGAGGGTCAGCACACACAGAGGCTGCTGCTTTCTACCTCATGTGAAGAGCTCAATCACCACTCTTGTTTCTACAGTTCCTTTCATACGGCCACTTTTAACATCTGCACACAAGCATCCCTCTGCTTATAATACTCACAGAGGCTACGTCTACACTTGAAAAGTTAGGTCAACTTAAAGTGGACCTTATTAAGTTGACTTAACAAAAGTGGACTTAACTTTTCAAGTGTAGACGTGGCCCCTTTTCGACCTTATTAAGTCGACTTAACATTTTAAATCGACTTAATAAGCTCCACCAAGGCACTAATTCCCGTCTCCACTGGCTTAAGTCGATTTAATAAAGTCGACTTAAGCACTAGTTCGAATTAAAATGAGGTGTTATTAATTCAAACTAACTTTTCCTTAATTTGACTTAAGGAGCAGCTTAAGTTGACTTAAGGAAAGCCCAGTGTTGACATGGAGTATTTTAAGTCGACTTAAGCCTCCTTAAATCAACTTAATTTGTAAGTGTAGACGCACCCAGAAAGAATATTTCTGTAAGTTACTATTATTTTGTGTTACATTAAGAGCTAGAGACCTCAGTCAGGATTGTGGCTCCATTCTATTAGGTGTGGTAAAATGCTTCTGTGCTTCCGACAACTGGAAAACATCATACTGAACGATCCCTTCAAGGTTACACTACAAGCTGTCCAAATAAAGGGGAATGATGAGCTAGTGGTAAGGGGTCTAAACCTGGGACTTGGGAGACCTGCGCCTGGACCATTTGTGTCATCTTGGGCAAGACATCCTGTGGCTCAGTTCCCCATGTACAAAATGGGGTACCTAGGACATATAGAAGTAACACTGAACTTATAGTCATGCCCCCAAATCCAAACCAATCTTGATTTACAGCTGAAATGCTTTTCTTAACATGCCCTGTCATGCACACAGGTGCGTATGACTTTAGTACTAACGTCATTATACATTTAATATACGTAAATTAAATTAAATACAGAAAAACGCTCCATGGCGATATGCAAGACACTGAATTGCACTGCATTCATCCTCTGACATCAGGGAAACTACAATTTAATTGATTGTGCTTAAGACACTATCTGTCACTGCATATGCGGGCTCTTTCACAGGCATTGATGATTTATTAGTGGCTAATACAGAGCTGTGTTAGCATATTTGTGTGCGTGTATTCAGGGACCTTTTAACAGGTTTTAGTGTCCTCAGGGACTGTAATAGCCTCTATAGTTTTGAGTTAAGGTGTCATTAAGGGACTCTAATCTGTCGATTCTTAGGAAATTGGCTATTGACACAGCAAAGTGATTTGAGTGCAAATGCTAGCCCATACCTGGGAGCATCTTAGTCAATTCAGACTGACCCTAATAATTAATATTCTTGCATGGTGCGCTGGAGGTGCTTTATGAGGCCCAAGGCTGAAGGTTAAATATCTTCACTGCTAGGACATCCCAATTATGCCAAAGCGTGTTATAATTGTTTCCTGTAAGCCGCAGTGTAATTGATTGGTTTCATTTTAAAAAAATTCTCTTCACTCTGTATAATTTTTTTGGAATTTTACTCTGCTTCTTGCCAGTTACCCATTCCTATTTCACACTGCTCTCACCCAGTTAGCCTGTCTGTCTGATGTACAATTATTCAGTGCTTAAACAGGCCACAGAGCCAGGAAATAAAGTTCCTAAAAAGCTAGTTGGGTTGGTGAGGGAGCACACGATACTGCCTGTTAGGCAACATCCTCTGAGTGGTTGCTTTCGCCACCTTCTACCGTGTCCGGAGTTAGAGCTGCTGCACAGGATTTTATCCTGCTTCTCTCTGGAGCCAAGACCATTTTCACGCTGGAGAGGGGGAGCAGAAATTGTGCAGCAGCTCAGAGGCAGTTCTTTTTCCCACTCTCCACTCCCACCTGTGAGGTCCTCTGCTCCTCCCCTACGCAGCTCTCCAGCCCTGCCACCCACACCATGGGAAGGAGGGACTCCGATGCAGGCCTGGGGAGGGAGGTGAAGAAGCCCTGAAGCTGCAGAAGACGCTGAGGTGAGATTGGATGGGGCTGAATTTATAGGAAGACTGGAGGGGACCAAATTGATGAGGGGCAGAATTAATTAAGGGGCAGAGGGACAGGCAGATTATGAGGGTGATGACCTCCCTCCTCTTTGTTCAGACTGCTTTAAGCATTAAAATTATGTACCCAGCATCACACAGTAATTTTCTAACCATACAGTATGCATATTCCTGCTCACTCATTCTCGCCTGCCTTTAGACTCACTATCCTAGGGCCACAACTATATTGCATGCCCCAACTTTTGTCTTACTCAAATGAAAAAAGGAAAAACACATTTTCTTCCCATTAAAAGTAAACATTTAAAACCCGACTTTCTCTTATTTAATCATGAAATGGTAAGTTTAATAGCTAGGCTGACGGTGCTGTTTCCTCAGCCCTTTAAGTTACTTAGTCTACTGCACTTAAGTAATATTTTCAAAAACAGCTAAATAACTTAATAGTCATTTTCAAAAGTGACTTAGGTTGGTATATCATATTATAGATCAATAATATTATACATCAATACAGCATATTGGCTTTCAGTAAGATTTATGTTCCTTTGGGCCCAAGTGATTTGTGAAAATGGAACTCTGGTTGTTAAGGCACTTAATTGCTTTTGAAAATTTTACCCTTTCACTTTTAAACAGGAAGATCATTCAATATAACATGCCTAGGTGATGGTCTATGTCTATGTGTGTGAGCAGGGCTTAAAGTAAGGGGGTGGGGATGGAGCATAGCTTCCCTCTTTTCTACTCAAAGCAGAAGAGAGCTTCCCCCTCTCTCTCTCTTTCCCTGACTTGGCTATTCAGTGTTCCCCTTCCTCTTCCTTGGCTGGTGCCATGAGTTCTCTTCTCCTGGTTCAATCTATATAAACCATGCCATGTAAATACTAAACTATACAAAGGATATGAGGAAATATTTGCCTGTGCTCTTGTATCTGATTTAACAAACATTAATATTTTGCTTGGGCTATAACACTCATGACTTATTAAAAATAGAGGTTTGAAGCATGCTACTGGGAGTCAGGCGAGAAGGTCTTATTTCTGGCTCCCCCCAGTGTCTGAACTCAAACAAATTACTTCAGTATCATGCCGAGACTTCGCTATAACAGCAGGGATGTGTAGGTTTAATTAAGTAAAATCCATGGTAAAACTGATAGTTTCAGATGAAAGATGCTACAGAATTTCAAATAGAGGTTGGATAGCATCAGGGCACTTAGACATTGCTACTCATTTTATTTTTCACGATTTTCACCTAAGGCGAATTGACTTCTGAAAAAAATAAATGCATGATGGGTGGTGTGTTTTCTTTTCTTTTGATCTTTACATTGCTGATATATCAGATCAGGAAACTTATTCTATACTGTATATAAAAATTAATGTATATAGAATAAGTCAGTAATCCAGTTAAAATGTAGGATTAAACATGTCACTATAAGATAGAGCATGTAATAGTATGTAAGAAATAATGAATAGGTAGGTAAAATCATGAATAGGTAGGTAGTCTCTCATTATGTTTGTTAAAAAGTATTTTTACTTTGGGCATACATAGCTCCAAAGGGAGAGCTGTGTTAGTCTAGTTCAGCAAAACAAACGAGGAGTGCGGTGGCACTTTTAAAGATTAATAAGTTTATTTATCACATTGTTAGTCTTTAAAAGTGCCACCTTGTTTGTTTAGGCATACATGTTACGCTTATCATGTGTCGTCATCTAGCTCCACCAAGTGTTGAGATAAATCTTTCTGCAGTAGGGGAGAGGAGAAGATGCTCCTTTTTCCTAACCCCGCTAAGTATCCCCGACCAGTAATACTACCCTGTTTTTCCTCTAAATACGCCCATATATTCAACATACATTGTATACATAATTCAAATGAATTATCCAGTGTGCTTCCATAACACTTTAGATAGAAATGTACTCTCTGCAACCTATTAACCTCTATTCTTCCACAGACATTCTGTAGGGATATGGACCTGAAAAACATGCACATTCCTGCTGGACTAATGGCAGGAAAACAGCAATCTAGGACTGCTGATTTCTGATTTTGTTAGGACTTTGAGGCTCCACGTTTTTAGAGGTAATGGTACCAGATGGCTGTAAGAACATGTCACATACAAAGCTTACATCACTGGGTTCTGCTGCTTCTTCCCCTTTACAGTTTGGGGCCTGATTCACGCCCACTTCCACACACAGAACCCCGAGAGTTGCTTGGGGAATTCCCTTTGTCCCCACAGAGCCTTCAATGCAATGCACAGCACCGTACAAGCAGGGACTGCATAATTCCCCTTCCTTCCTTTTCCATGCACAAGACTGACCTTATCCACTGCCCAAGGGATTGTGTTATTTTGAGCGAAGGGAATTTAATGTAAAAGGACGCAGGCAACTTAAAAAATCACACTTCCTTCTGAAAATCTTCTCCCCACTTACAAGAAACACCTAAAATGTACTAGGACTGAAGGCTAGTAGAGAAAACAAAACAAAACATTTCTCTCCCCCTCACACCAGTTTGTTTGTGCACTCGATGGCATTTTGTATAGAAGAACTTGCAACGTTAGGCTCAGGATGTGGAACTTTTCCAAAGCCCAGTTGTCTGGAGCAGGAGTTGGATACAGGCTTGGGGTGCCTATGAGGAAGCCATGCTCCCTACAGTGGATTACACTGGAAGGTAAAGGTGCTGAACACACCTGGCCAAGAGCCCCAGGCTAATTCAGACTGGGCACCCAAAGGTTAACATGCCCAAAAGATGCCACCCCTTGTGAAAATTTTGTCCCATGTCTTTAATGCTTTTCTCCCCAAAACTTATTTTTCCCCCTACATTTTTATATTATTTAAATGTGTCATTTTTAAATGAAAAGGGATAAACTGAACACATTTGCCAATAACAATGATAAAATGTTATCTCAAAGAGTGGAGAAGGATTGTTGTTTAATATGTCAATCATTTGCAAAAGGAACAATGTTAAATTCAAAACACAATTGTAGTTAATGAGTTTTAAGAGTAGGAATATAAAAATCTTGTTTTTATTTTAATCTCTAGCACCTTTGTTATTTACAGGTATTTGATAATTCATTATAAATTCTATTTTATACAGGTTCTTATACTGTCTTCCTCACTGTAACCGCTGTGTAATGCATTAAACAATGGCTATGTCTACACTTGGCCAAATGAGTCGATTTTGCTAAGTCAACTTAGCATGTCTACTCTCAAAAATTAAGTCGACCTAAAGGGGATGCTGCCAAATCAACTTAAAGTGTCCACACTGGACGCCTAAGTCGACTTCTAAGGGCTAGGTGGACCTGGGACTGGTCCATGGTGCCAGCAGGCTCAGCATTTGCCCCACTGTACCTGGGTACAATGGGGGCTGAGCAGGATAGGGACAGTGGCAGGGCATCGGGGCAGGGTGGGCAGGGCTCTGTCCTGCCCTGTGGGTGGGCACGCCAGGCTCTGCCTGTGCCAACCACCCTGGCAGGGAGGGCAGTGGGGGAGCCCTGGAGCCCTTTAAGTCGACTTAAAGTCGACTTACGGCTAATCTGTGTCCACACAGGCTAAGTCGACTTAATTAAGTCGACTTAGCCAGTAAAGTCGACTTTAAAGTAGGTTTTATAAAGGCGACTTTAATTTTCCTTAAGTCAACTTAAGGAAATGTAGTGTAGACACAGATTAAATTATGTTGACTTAAGCAAGCTTAAGTCAACTTAATTTGTAAGTGTAGACGCACCCAATGAGACCACCATCACTCAAGTGTATAGCTTGGGCTCTCTGGCATCCTTTCCCCAGGGGAAAAACTGTGTATGCAGTGTTTTTGTAGTGTTGTACAGGTTTTTTAAAGTACACACTGCACTGTGTTTGTTAGAGAAAGCAGGTTGAAGAAATGCACCTTACACTTGGAGTGTGGTGTGGTGAGGTTTGTGCTGGTTCTCAGAAACTCATGGAAAAGGAAGGTTATATTACATTCCGTGCTGCCAACTTTAAATTGGAATTTGCCTGCAAGTATGCTTAGGACCACAAGATGGCATAATCAGATCACTGAATACAGGGCATTAATATGTCTTATTTGAAACAAAGGGGAAGGAAGTGACCTCCTGTACTAGCCTGCAAACTGTGCAAGCTAATCGTGGCTCGCTGGTTCACCAATAGCCAGCTAACTGTCCTCACTGCATGATACTTCTTCTTATTCCTAGTAAGTGAGAAAAACTACACTGTGACCTTCATCTCTACTTCAGGCTGCAAATATAGGAAAGCAAATATATTGCATGTTGCTTGATCATATCCTCTTCTTCCCTACATGTACAGAATGGGGACTGTAGAGGTATCATCAAAACAGTGGGATGTGTGTGTCAACTTCCACCGATGTGTGATATTGCGAGAGTATACGGATGAAGTAAAGGGGAGTATTCCCATTGACCCCTTAATAGACACTGTTACATGGACAGCACCATTGTTTCTTGTTGCTGCGTAAGTATATATGAAACAAGAAGAGATGAAACCATTCTCTGTACTGAGAATCCTGAATTTTAGCACCGATAATACTTTGAAAACTAATTGTTATAGACAATCTTCCTCCAAAGTAGATAAATAGTATGGGTTTTCTCATCTGTAAAATAGAGATAAGGGAGGGAGATTAGATAGCTTGACCGAAGGAGGGTCTCACTGGCAGAGCCAGGATTGGAGTACAGCAGTCCCTTGCTCCCTCCCAGACCTGTACTTAAGTCCTCTCTAGACTATACTGACTCTCATAACAGTGACCTCTCTCTCCTGGTGACTTTAATGTCGGCATAGCAGATGGCCCAGCCACAGAATGTGCAGCACGTGATTGTGTCTGCCGTAACTGCTGCAAGTTGGTGTGGGGTTCTCTCAAAAACTGAGGTCTCTTTGGCCATTGGTTAAATGGGCCCCTCAATCCAATCCCAGCATGTGGTCTTTAGGAGTAAGATCAGCGACAAACTTCCAACCATAGTGATTGGTTCATATTTTCAAGTATATTTTAAAGGCTGAGATTTTCCCTGACTGCATTATACTCAGTTCCAGAAATTCCAGGGATCTACAGTTCTGGGCCAGGAGGGAAGAGGCTGTTATGAACAGACTGGGCCTATATGTATTAATTCATTATTTTAGAGAGCCTATAGTGTGCTAAGTACCTTACCCCAGATGCTAAAACAAGGGTTGAGCCATCCAAACAGCTTGGGGATTTGGATAATCCAAACTCCAGGGAAAAGTTAATACTAGGACATACAAGTAGAAAGGATTCCAAAGGACGAGCCATGTCAGTCTAGTTCAGCAAAACAAATAAGGAGTCTTGTGACTCTCTTAAAGACTAACTAATTTATTTATTGCATGAACTTTTGTGGAGTAAATCCCATTTCGTCAGATGCTTGAGAATGGAGAACGTCTCCTATTCTGTAAATTTTCCATCTTCAAGCCTCTGATGAAGTGGTATTTTCTCCCACAAAAGCTCATGTGATAAATAATAGTCTTTAAAAGTGCCACAAGACTCCATGTAGTGAGTCTGAAAACAGGCATACAAGGGAACATAGAAGCCCTCAGAGAGAAATGAAAATAGTTGAGCGAAGTAGATGGGTCAACAGGGAGACATATATATTTTATATAAATAAGCAAGATCACACCAATAATATACTTCTACAATCAATGTCTGTTTCTAATGGAAATGAGCCTGCAAGGCCCTGAGTACGGGCTCACTGCTTAGCCACAGGGAGCAACAAAATAATTATCAGCACATAAGCAAAGGCTTTAGACCTAAATCACAAGAAAACAAAATCGGTCAAAAAACTGTATTCTCACACTAGTCCCTTTTTTCTCCTCTGAGACTTGCTGACAAAAACCAACAACTTTGGGAGTTTTTCAAATCATAGCAATTCTGACAAAAATTCTCCATGATTCAGAAATGCAAACACATAAAACATATTTAAGGGTCATGTAGTGAAAGGAATGTTACTGGAAATCCTCACTCCCAGGAAGAATCTCATGCAATAGAGGTCTGAGATTGTCTAAACACAAGAGCCTGAGACTGAACATCAGACAGTACTAAATTCTATTAAAGGAGGAAACAGGCACATTAACATAACAAGTCAATGAACTCTGAGAGAATTGATTCCCCGGAAAATTAGCTGAATTGCTGGAGTAACCAGATTGGAAAGGCCAAGGAACACAAATGCGCACACAGACATCTGCTACAGGCTTGTATGGACACCGAAAAATTAAGACAACTGGCTGTTCTAGAAAATAGGTTTCATGTTAACAATGTCTGCTTGCTGGACTCTGCTGGAAATGGAAGTCTTTCTACAAGAATTGACTACTCGTGTTCTGGGCCATCAAGATAGACAGGAACCGTACAGTGCATGCCCCAAAAAGAGATCTAAGCCAGCTGGGAAATGCTATCATTTCTCAGTAATACACTATCATAAGAGTGACTGAAATCTGTGAGCACAAAACAGAAAGAAAACGGAATATTGGGAGGGCCAATCTCTTATTTTCCCCCAGCTTTAACACTTACTTAGGTTAAAAGGGAGAGAGAGAGGCCCAGAGGAAACTGAAGGAATGAAACAGTATGCTAAATTCTATCTTAGACAGCAGGAGGAAAAGGAGGATATTTTAACACTGAGAGGAAGTCTTTCCCTACGTGGAAACTAGAGATGGGCTCAACCTACAAGGCTAGATGGTGTGATCATGTGACTTGGTTCTGAATGTGGTGGAATGATATCAGTACCAAAGAGAGGCGACTGTGGATTTGCTGAGACTATCAGATCTCTGTGTCTCAGAAATGGCTGTGGCACCGGGAGTGACAGACCCGCTACTGGCATAGGTGACAAACCAATGTAGTTGTTGTTGATGCCAAGAGTTAATCGGTACTGGAGGTGGCACCAATGGCTGTGTGCGACTGAGGCGCTTAGAGCTGAGTGTCTTTTCAGCTCCATAGGTACTAAGTCTGTGGACTTCTTCCTGCCCTGGGTGCCTTTGTCAGAGCTTGCTCTATTAGGGTTCATCACTCATTCAGTACCAGCAGTAATTGACAGTCCCATAGTGTTGGAGTCATAGTGCTCGCTGCTGACAGGTATCAATGAAGTTTCTGTGGCTGAGGATCATTTTTTCTTGGTTGGTTCCCCCTCAGGTGATGTTGAGGAGCCTTTGGTTTTTTTAAAAGTCTTTTAGGTGCAGGCTCTTTAGTAGGTGCCTTTGTGGCCAGCCCTCCATCAGAGGCTGCCAGTGGTGATTATTATCCCTGATTCAGGCTCTGACATGTGATTTCTCCATCATTAGGGGTGCGTCTACACTTGTAAATTAAGTCGACTTAAGCTTGCTTAAATCGATTTAATTTACTGTGTCTACACTACACTTTCCTTAAGTCGACTTAAGCAGCTGCAGTTAAGCAACTTAAGCAGTTGACTTTATTAAACCCCATTTTAAGTCAACTTTCTGCTTAAGTCGATTTTCTAAAGTCGACTTAAGCCAGTGTAGACGTGGAGTACCCCTAAGTGACTCTAAGTCGACTTAGGGGCCTCCAGGGCTTCCCCACTGCCCTCCCTGCCAGGGTGGCTGGCACAGGGAGAGCCTGGCATGCCCCCCCACAGGGCAGGGCAGAGCCCTGCCCACCCTGCCCCTATGCCCTGCCAGGGTCCCTGTCCCCCTTTGCCCCATTGTACCCAGGTACAATGGGGCAAAGGCTGAACCCCCTGGCACTTGGCAAGGGGTGCCCTCCCTGCCACCATGGACCTGTCCCAGATCCACCTAGCCCCTAGAAGTCGACCTACGCATCCAGTGTGGACGCTCTAGGTTGACTTTGTCGGATCCCCTCAAAGTTGACTTAAAATTTAAGTGTGGACACGCTAAGTCGACTTAAATTAACAAGTGTAGACATAGCCTAGGAGTTTTAGTTTTAGCCTTCCTTGCTCTAGCCTTCAAATTGTAGCAATGTGAACACTTCTGGAGAATATGTGATTCACCCAGGCAGTGGATAAACCAAGTGTGTCCATCTGAAAAAAGAATGGGGACCCTGGAGGCCAGGCACCACTTTGAACCCCAAGAGAACCAGGCAAACCAGGGTTGTTGTTTTTTAGGGTTTTTTTTTCTTCTCTGCTCCAAGATCTGGAAGGGTCAATAGTCCTTATATTATAGTATAAATTCTAAATAAAGCTATTTCCTACCTACTTACTATTAGAAGGGGAGAGAGAGAAAAAACATTTTGAATAGGGTTAATGAAAGGGGCAGAGAATAGTTTAATTAAGCGCTAAATAATTCCTAATCTTAATAATTACCTACAACTTCAGTTTGAAGTCAGGAAGGAGGGTGCTTCTGAGAGCTCTGACTCAAGCCAAGCGCGGCAGAGAAAGAACTGAGAGACACTTGCACAGCGCTTCAGAACCGCCAAACACAGGGCGAGGCAGCAAAAGAAAACCAGGCACTACCAAAAATCTCTGATCTCCCACGCAGGGGCATGGACACCTAAAATGGAGCACCCCCAGGGAGACTCTTTGAAGAAGAAGTGATGTATCAGCCTGGACCAGAGAAGCCTTATGTAGAGCCTACTATCACAGTGAATGGCCCAATACGCCAGGCAGTGGACAAGTTCACCTACCTCGGCAGAACACTGTCACATGCCGTTCACATCAATGACGAAACCAGCACCAGAACTGCCAAAGCAAGTGTGGCCTTTGACAGACTACATGCCAATGTGTGGGAGCGCAGAGGCTTTAGTCAACAAACAAAACTGTTGGTCTACAAAGCCATTGTGTTGCCATCTTTGATGTGTGCATGCAAGATCTGGATGGTGTGCAAATGCCATGTTGTGAAGCGGAATCACTTTCACATGGAGTGTCTGAGGAAACTGATGAGGATAAGATGCCAAGACAAAGTTCCAGATACTGAGGTTCTCATACGGACAGGTATTCCAAACATCCATTCTCTGGGTATATCTGCACTGCTGGGAACCAAAGATCGATGCAGCGGGATTGATTGAATGGGCCGTGGATACCTGCACGATTGATCGTGGCAGCACGCTCCAGCCGATGCAGTAAATCCTCCCCCCGAAAAAAGTAACACTTCATCGACCGGAGAGTGTTTCCTGTCAATGCAGCACCGTGGAGACACAACAGTAAGGGAATGTTAGTAACGAAAGGAGACATTGCAAGTTTCAATACACAGCTTGTGTATCTCCTGCTGCTGTCACCGGCGGTGTAGATCAGCTCTCTGTTGACAAAAATTACAGATGAGTTGGGGTGGGTCATGTCACCAGAATGTCAGATGAGCAACTGTCAAAGAAAAACTTTTATGGTGAGCTAAAGGAGGGAAAGCGCTCTTGCGGAGACCAAGAGTAACATTTCAAAGACTCCCTCAAGTTATCCTTGAGGCATTTCAACACTGACCCAGAGATTTGGGAAGATCTCACTCAGGATCGTTCCACTTGGTGAAAGTCTCCCCACAGTCTATGAATAGAGTAGAACTGAGGTAGAGCAGAAGGGCAGCAGCGTAAGTCTCCTAAGAGTAGTATGTCCACTGTTAATCAAGTAATCCATAGCGTCATCGCTTGTTCAGTGAGCCACAGACCATTCAAAGCCCAAACTGGCTTTATCAGCCCCTCACATGTTCACAGAAACCAAAGCAATCAGTGATGATCATCTTCGAATTTGTAGGATGAACAACCACCATTGTGGGCCGCATACGCAACTCTTTGTGTGTTATGTAGGCTTCATCCACACACCTGTATGGCCCTGAGGATGTTGTGTGGACCACAGCTGTGTGTTGATTTGGCTGCAATCAGCCCATGGGCCGCAGGTTGAGAATGACTGAGCTAAGGTTTACTGTGCCAGAGTAATCAATAGGAGGGGCACCGAAACCCTTTTTATTTGTGGGGGAGGCATGTTAGAGTTAAAAAATAATAGCTGCTAGATAACAGTTGTTAGTAGCTTTGTATCATAAGTAAATCTTTTCACTTTTTCATAAGTGAGATGAGCTTCATAAACAAATTCAGTAATTCCTTTATTTATTAATGCAATCCCTAATTATTTTGGGGAAGGGCTAGGGCCCTAAATTGGTTATGCCCACGACTAGTATAGTATATTCATCTTGAGAGTAAAAGTAAAGAAATAACAGTTCGTTGGGACATTAGGAAGGCTAGGGTACAGGCTGTTCCATGTTTCTAGGAGATGAAATAAGAACAGTCTAAAGGGAAACGACTCATATTCCAACATAGAAGGGAATTCATGTATCTGAGACAAAGGTTATATTAGCTTTCAGATGAGGATAGTGAGTTCATATGCTGAAGACATGTCTGTTACCTCATTTCAGGCTTCCCTAGTCTTTGGTGTCATGTTCCTCATTCTGGGTCTCTGTTTAAATGTCACTTCATAGAACTTATTGTTGACAATGAGAAATATGCTACCTGGTAGTTCAAAGATCTTTTTTCAGATCAGAGGGCCCAATAGAAATGCAAGTGGGGCTGTTTCCAAAACCAATCCTGTGGCAAAAATTCAGTCATAGTAATACTTTTCAACCCAGTCTCAAAATTAATATTCACCATCCTACCAGCATTCCCTGGGTTGGGAACTACTGCACCAACAAAGTGTTACTCCCACCTACAGGTACGCAGTCCCATTAACATTCAGATTTTACAAAAAAAGAAGTAGAAACACATACTTGAATAAAAAACGAACAAGGAGTCCTGTGGCACTTTTAAAGACTAACAAATTTACAGATTGCATGAGCTTTTGTGGGAGAAAATCCCACTTCAAAACATCTGACGAAGTGGGATTTTATCCCACGAACGCTCATGCGATACATTGGTTAGTCTTTAAAAGTGCCACAGGACTCCTTGTTCGTTTTGCTGAACTAGACTAACATGGCTACTCTTTTGATGCTTGAATTAGTCACATTTTCACTATGGTCAGCAAAGTTTTCAGGGATTTTAAATAATTTTTTAAAATATTGTAACAGCCAAGCTATATGATTTGGGGAAAATAAATTAATCACAGTAATTACTTCTCATGGCATTTGTTATAACATTATGTATTCACTTGAATGACTTAATTTTATCTGAAAACTATATTATGATGCTTGTGTCAGCAGTCTAGAGAAGTCTCATTATAAATTCTAGAAAAACAAAACAAAAATAATAATGTGTGCCCACACTGAACCTGTGTTGGTGTTTTAATTGAAGATCTCAACCTACTCTTTGAAGTTATTCATATCCATTTTTGTTGTGATGTTTTAAGTTGATTGAAAGATACAAAATACTGACACATATGCCTGTCCTACAGTGAACATGAAAACAAGAGTTTACTTACATGATAGTGAATTTAACCCCTTTTCTAAAATATGCAATAGCAACAGAGGATGCCACCCTTTTGGAAGAGCCAATCAACTGGTTTATTGGTGGATGTTAAAAACAAAGCCCTTTCCCTCTTCCACAGATCTATTCTGGTCTATTGCTTGGAGTGTAAAAATGATTTTTCAACACTGGTCTCTTTATTTTTATTTGCCTTTAAGTAGGCACTTGGTACTAATTCAATAAGTAGGTGGGTTGTGTATGAATTACCTATCATTTTCTTCAGTGAAATCTTTTAAAGATAATTTTTAGAAGTATACTTTCTGTAAGATATACAAAACAAAACTGAAGGCTCACGCTCACTGAGACTGCAAAGGCGACATTGCAAAAGACATCAACATAACTACCATCAACAAAGAAAAAGACATGTTTCATGTTAAAATCTAACTAGCCAAGCATCTACACTGCATTCATCTCCATGCCATCATCAGATAAAAGATTGGATAAGGCCTCCTAAAGCTCTCTGCTCACACATTAGAGACTTGAGCCCATTTTTAAGTCCAAGCTATTGCTCTTCACCCTTGCAGAAACTGTGAAAGCTGGGGCAGGGGAGTAATATTCCTATCCAAAGACTGCCCCTTGTTGTGTGATCCTCAGTGATCCAACCAGCTGAGGCATCAGTGTGTTGCCATGTCTGAAGGGAGACTTATCCAGGCTTCTTTGGGCAAGAAAGGTCATTGTAACATAGAACTGGGAAGGAAGAGTAGTATGTATAAGGACTAAAGAAAAACATCCCTGCATTGAGGTCAAAACAGAAAACAAAGACGACATCTGGATAACATTTCTGAAAGAGGAAAACAATGGTAATAAAAAAACCCTTAAAATATGCACTTGAAATTTCCACAAAATTATAAGCAAAGGACATCTGTTTGCTCATACAAATACCTTACTTTCATGCTTGGTTATAGTGACTGCACAAGTGAGCCTCCACCATTTGAAAACATAACCCATGAAAGTTAAGGCATCTTAAATTCACACCCATCGGGCCAAGTATTATATCATTGACACTGAATCTGTTTGTGTCTTTGCCTTCACATGACTTTAATACAGTTTGTTTCATTCTAGTATACGCTGCATTCCCCGTAAATATTTTTTAGGAATGTTTTTGTTGATGTGTGTGTGTACCATGTTGCCAAAGTTTTCCCTTTTATGGGTTTTTGTGTGATGTCACAGTTTTATTGGTTCACAGACGTCCCCTTCTTTTCAACTGATTGATACAGGCAGTAATCTGAAACAGATTTGGTGACCTCGTAGCACTAAATCATGCTTTGTGGTGCTTTATTCTTACGTCAGAAGACTTTTATGTATTAGTGGGTACACAAAATTGCACTGAGATTGAATACACATTGAAAAGTAATACATGACTCCATATGGTCTTAATTTTTCAAAGTGGTATGCTACTGTTTTGAAGCAATTTGTGCTAAATTTTCCAATTAAAGGGCTTTAAATAGATTTTCCAACACATAGACAGGGACATGCACTCATTTCAGGAGCTCCCTCCCACCCCAACTGAGAGACTGAGTGAATTAACAGCTTTCATAGTCAAATGCCATTCTTGGTCAGCTAGCTGGCAATGATGCCATTAGCCTAGACAGTTAATTTCTTCCTCCTTTTACGCAGGAACCATTTGTGTCATAATTACTACAAAGACAGAACATAAACCCTCTGCAAGCAAATTGAATAGTATACGTTCCTACTTAAGCCTCTTGTACTTGAACATATGTCAGCCCAAACTACACTCCCACCCCAGTTTTCCATTCGGCTTTGCCAGGGAAAAAAAAATCTATTTTGAAAAAATCAAGTCTTTGCAATAATTAATGTATATTTATATTATGAAATGTGACTATTTAGAAAGGGCACCTTCTTTCCTGAAGTGACCCATTCCCTATGTATTTAGTTATATGTGCTCATTTCAATGAAAAAAGGAAGAAGTAGTTGTCAGTCATTATTTCTGTTAGCTCTGCAGAGGTGAAAGCTGAAAATGAACTGGATTGTGGTTCATTTTTGTGCATGGACTATTGCTTACTAAACTAAAGGCAATAAGATTGCAGTGGTGTAACTGAGGGCATAATGTGGTTTGAAGCATCTTTATTATTCACCATGCACATGAAGGGAAAACTCAATTTTTCAGATCCAAGGAAGAGTACAATAGTACTGGCAGTTAAACACACAGAAATCTATCCACTTCTAAATTAGGCACATTTAAAGTGGAAATCATTGAGACACAAGCAACATAGAATAGATTCATAGATTCCAGTCCTAGAAGGGCCATTGTGTTCTGATGTCCTGTATAAAACAGGCCATAGAACTTCCCCAGAATAATTTCTACAGCAGATCTTTAAAAACAACATCCAATCTTGATTTTAAAAAGATCAGTGATGGAAAATTCACAATGATCTTTGGTAAGCTGGTCTGATTAATAACTCTGACCATTTAAAAAAATGTCACCTTATTTTCAGTCTGAATTTGTTTAGTTCAGTGGTTTTCAACTTTTTTTTCATTTGTGGACCCGTAAAAAATTTCAAATGAAGGTCCAGACGCCTTTGGAAATCTTAAGACCTAGTATGTGGACTCCCAAGGATCCATGGACCACGCATTAAAAATCACTGGTCCAGCTTCAACTTCTAAACGTTGGATATTATACCTTTCTCTGATAGTGTGAAGGCTCCAATATTAAATATTTGTTCTCCATGTAGATACTTCTAGATTGTAATCAAGTCATTTCTTAACTTTCCTTTGCTAAGCTAAATAGATTAAATTCTGAGTCATGCTTTCTAATAATTCAGTCATTCTTGTGGTTCTTCTCTAAATCATCTCCAATTTATCAATCTTTTTTGAATTGTGGGCACCGGAATTAAAGATGGTATTTCCACCATCGGTTGTGCTAGTGTCCAATGTAGAGGAAAAATAACTTCTTCGCTTCTACTCAAGATTCCTGTTGATGCATTGCAGGAACACATTAGTTCTTTTTCGCCACAGCATCACCTTCATGTTCAGCCGATTAGCCACCATCACCCCCATCTCCTGACTGTGACAGTATGGCCTACGTTCTCTGTTCTTAAATGGATAGATTTACATTTAGATGACTTAAATTAGATGCACACTGTTTGCATCCAGTTTACCAAGTGATCCAGATCACTCTGAATCAGCTACCAGTCCTCTTCATTATTTACCACTCCACCAATGTATGTGTCATCTGCAAACTTTATCAGTGGTTTTTTTTATTTGTTTGTTTGTTTTCTTCCAGGGCAGGGACCCCACTGGACACATCCTACTCAACAACTATTCCCCATTTACAATTACATTTTTAGATTTATCAGTCATCCAGTTTTTAACCCATTAAATGTGTGCCATTCTAGTATATGATTCTAGCTTTTTAATCAAAATGTCATGTGATACCAATTCAAACATCTTACAGAAGTCTAAATATATTACAGCAACATTATCACCTTCGTCAGCCAAACTTGTAATCTGATCAAAAAATGCTATCAAATGTGATCAAGTCATGATTACTTGTACCGAAGCTACCATTAAGTTTAGTACTGTGATCAGTTCATTTGTCTATTACAGGATCTAATAAAGAATTGTCTATGTTGGGAATTGCACACACTCATTTTCAGTCATGTTTCATAGGAGAAAAAGCATTTTAAAAGTGAAATAAGAAAGCCACTGCTTCTTCAAAAGAAAAAATCAGGTTTTGATTTCAGTTGAAAAAAATCAAGACATATTTGTACTTATAGGCTGATCATGCTTCCATTACTTCAACTAAAAGACTCTCATAGACTTCAGTGGGAGCTAAGCCAGGCCCTATAAGAATGATAGATTCATTATATGTTCACTTACAGCTTTAAATCCTCTCTCCAAATTTTATTAAAATTAAATTAAAATTTTAATTTTCACCCCATTAAATATAATTATTCTTTCAATGTACATCATAATGCTTACAATTATTTTAATAATACAGCAGAGAATACTATGATTTCAAAATGAATCTCATAACTAAACAAATCCTATAACTAAATGAAAGACACAGTATACTGTGAAGCATGTATTAAATGACCACCAAAGGGACAAATAAGCAGAAGATGGTCTTCATTCCAATGCTGAACAAAGAATACTAGAAACCCTGAAAGAAGCTTTAAAGTGGCTTCTTGAAAATGGTCTTTAGTGCAAGTTTTCCTGTTCTTTTTAGCACAGGATCATTTTCATGGTTACTGTCACTGGGAATGAAACAAAGCTTGTGCAATGATTTATAAACAGAGGTGCTCCATGTCTCCTTCAAACTGAGACTTTTATTTGGCAGTTAGTTTTTAGGCTGTGTTTAGGTCGCTGCTTTCAAGAATAAGGGAACTGTGAAGGCCAACAACATAATCAGGTTTAAAAAATAATTATATGAATTCATGGAATAAAAGTGCCACCATTTATTCAAGGGATGCAACCTCACAGTCTGGACATCCTTAAACCTCTCAATGTCAAAAGGTCAGACCTGGACAACCAGGATGGATCACTTAAACATGCCCTGTCCCATTTGTTGCCACTGAGGTCAATGGTACATGCCAGAATCCTGAACTACCTGGACCACCAGCCTAATGCACCACAGCCCTTCTCATGATCGTTGTAAGACCTAGACATGCGTGGAAGGACTCCAAAGGAGGTGCAAGTTGACTGCAGTAGTGCAGCTGTACAGAGGCACTTGGCAGAGGTGCGCGCGTCTCCTTTGGGCGAGCTGAGCCCGCATCATACAGCTTGCCCCACTCAGGCACCTTCTTTCTCGCATTTAGGCCCCCACCAAAGTCAAAGCCAGTAGGTCAGATCCCTGCCCCATTCCCTCGCCACCCCCACCCCGCTGCGAGAAGTCAGTCAGCCCAGCCTCAAGGTCTCACCGTCATGTGTTTTCCACACCCCTCACCCCAGCCCCGAACCCAGCACACCCTCCGCGACCCCCAGATCCAAGCGCTGTCGCTGCCTGCCCCCAGGCCATTGCCACTCCCCTGCCCCCAGGCCATTGCCACTCCCCGGCCCGGCGCTGTGCGGCCTCCCACGCAGAACTAGGCCCGGCCATGCATCAATCTCGGACGCGGCGCTCTCCCACGAGCAACGTGGGCTGCCCCGGGCCCTCGGCTCGCTCTCCCGGGATCCCGCCCACGCCCAGCCCGTGCTGCCCCGGAGCTCGCTCCCGCGCGCGGGACCTGAGCTAGCTCAGAAGCGCGTGCGCCATGCACAACAGGGTCCCCGGCGGCGGGACAGGACTCAGCAGCGAACCCCACAGCCAGCCCGCGCCTCCCGCCGAATGTTACTAGAGTGTTTATTATTTTGTAATGGGCGGGGGAGGGGCGCCTCGCTCGACCAATCAGAGACGCTGTTGGCTTGAAGGATCGCAGCGTCCGACCAATGCGGGGAGAGGGCGGGTCCCTGCGGTCACGCGCTTATTTATAGCATGACATCATCTGTTTGCACGCCGCAGCCTAGCTTGGCGGGGAGGGAAGGGGCGGAGCTGGTGGGCGGGGAGCAAAGCTGGGACTGTGGGAGGCGCCTCTGAAGGGGGGAGTGTGTGGCAAAGGAAAGTGCAGGTTGAGCTTTGGCGCTTAGGTGGCTGGTGGTCTGGCCTTGCATACCCCTGGCAGCCCACCCGCTGCTGAGGCATCCCTGCTGGTACAGTTACATACAGCCCTCAAGAAAGTGGCCATGGAGCTGCTGCTCAGGGGATGGGAGGCTGCCCTCTAGCAGCTCTTAACTCACTGCCTTGTACAGATTCCAAAGGGGTAGCCGTGTTAGTCTATTGTAGAAAGACAACAGAGTCCTGTGGCACTTTTAAAGACTAACAGATTTATTTATTGTGGATTTTCTCCCACGAAAGCTCATGCGATAAATAAATCTGTTAGTCTTTAAAAGTGCCAGAGGACTCTGTTGTCTGCCTTGTACAGGGCACTCTGGAGAGCCTGCTCAGTTCTTTGCAAATAGTTCTGCTGCATGGGAAAGAAGAAGGTGCAAGGGTTTGTGAATGCACTTTTGAGCCTATCAGGGGAAGGTGCTTTATTTATGTTCATAACTGAATTGTGGTATTTGTTTTGTATAGCTGGAGTCTTGCAAGCCTCTCCAACGCTACAGTCATAAATAATACCTCACAACACCCCTCTGAGGCAAACTGATTATAATGCCTAGGGAAGGGATCAGGTCTTCAAATATCTGGGTAAATGGGTGTGTTAAATTATCATCTGGTAATTAAATAATAACCAGTTATTAGCCCAAGAAGAAGGAGCTGAGGCATAGACAGGTTAAGTGACTTTCTGAAGATTACAGGAGTCAGTGGCAGAAGCAGAACTACATCTTCTGACTCATTTGAGGAGTCCTAGTGAAATGAATAAAGCACCCCAGCAAGTCATCAGAGCTGTCAATCTGCAAAATAGTGAGTGAAAAAAAATTAGAGATTTTTAAATGCATCTTTGAATGACATGCACAGAGCAAACTCCTCCATCATAGTGGTGAAATACTTCATATATTGTCTAAAAATTAGATAAAAAAGGACTGTTCTTTTTAAAGGCTGGCAGGGTTTAGCAGCTTAGATTAATTTCACTATAACCTACAACCTGAACAACTGCTGTGTTGCAAACCCCACATATTCAAAATCCAAAAACCAGGGCCTTTCCCCAAATCATATAAGATTGGCTTACATGCGTGATGTGTTAAAAAACCCTACATCTGGAGTAGCCTGTCAATAGGGATATTTTCTTCCTAATCCTCTCAATTAGCGATTGACAGGTGCATCTATATTCCTTTCAAAAATATCTGTTTCAATTTTTAAACCTTATTATTATAACTGTACAGATATTCTATTTATCTAAGTAGCTGTCCAGTCTTTTTCTGAATCGTGATGAGTTTTTGGCCTCAGTTCCACATTCTAATTCTGCATTGTGTGAAAAAGCATTTATTTTTCTTTCTCTTTTTATATCTTTTTCAATATGCCTGTCATGGGCCTACCCTGCCCAGCAGGACATCAGGTCTGTCCTTGAGGGAAATAGGGTTGCTGCTTGTGAGTCCATGCCTCATGGACAAAGTCTGTTGTGCTGTCCCCTGCATCAGGGCAGTGCAGCCTAGTGCCCGATGTCCACAAAGAAGCCTCCCCTGGGTCGGGGCAGCATGGCCTAGTGGTCGGCGTCCATGAAGCGGCTCTCCCTGCATCAGGGCAGCACAGCCTAGCGGCCAGCATCCACAAAGCAGCCCCTCTGCGTTGGGACAATGTGGCTTGGTCTCCCCTTGGTGTTTGTCTAGCAGTCTGGTCTCCAGGTGGGACTTGGCGGTATCTGGCTCCTTCCTGGGGTTGGCAGTGGTCGTCTGAGGAGCCACAGTGCTTCCTCCCTAGTCGGTTATCTGCCCTGACTGACCGCCACAGTGCCCTTTTACTTCCACTTATTTCCCACTGTTCTTGTATATAAGAAAGGGTGGTGAACTGAAGTTTCTAATCTATCTTATCATTTATTATTTTGTATAGCTTCATAGTGCTCCATTGTATTTATCTCCTCTTAAAGCTAAACAGTCCCAGTCTTTCCAATTTTATCTCATAATGTTTTTCTTTGTCTCATCTTTCATATGACTTGTTTAGTGACTGACATCTTTGGTGATGGGGTGTCTCGGCCCCGCACTGGTAGAGCAGGGGTTAGACACACATTACAAGCTGAAGAAGCCACATCTCCCTGCATTTGCAGGGCATGCTCAGCTAGGAAGAGGGGTAAAAAAGCCAGCCACCCATCTCACTCCCTCTATTTCTGCTTTTTTTGAGTGGGGGTGCTTAGAATTGAACATAATATACAGGTGAGGGTGCATTATTGATTTAAATATATCTGTACATTTTAAAAGAGTTCCCCATGTAGGAGGAGGTGCCCCAAAAGGGATGATAAAGCATCAGGCTTAAATTTTCTTAGTAAATTCTGGTGGGTGGAGACAAATTGCAGCCCTATATCAGCCCTGCCTTCTCCAATCTGTCCACTCTTCCTCTGCTCACTCAATATGCTCCCTCACCCATGCCATTCTACAGCTTTGTGGAAAGCCTTCCCTATGACTCAGAAAAGGGGAGGTTTCCACAGAAACTCCAGAACCCCACTTTCTACATGGGAAGAGGGGCTTCACATAGCTCTGTATACAAAGATTTAGGAGCATGACCCACCATAGTAAGTAGTAAACTATTGTGTTTGGAGATCACATACAGAGAGAGACAACAAAATACATTGCTGCCTTGAAGAGCCTGCAGTTTAAATAGACAAAATGCTTGGGTGGAATTTTCAGAAGCTGGCCTAACTCTGCTCCCACTGAACTCAATGATAAAACTCCTTTGAATGGAGCCCTTCTGAAATGCCTATCAATGGGCCTGAGGGAATGGATGCAATATATGAACAAAGTGAGTGAGCAGTTTTATGTTTGGCATGTGTCATGTAATTTCACAGGATGTGTGTTTTATGTTGTAATGAGAGATCAGTTAAGGATTATGAGGTCAAGTATGGGAAAAGTCAGCATAGGTTTCATTTACTAATTCCTTTTATATGTGGCGGTGCAGCTCTAGTCAAGCCAAAGGAGCTGTGTGTGTGAGGGCAAATTCCATGTCTGTCCAAGGCTTGTCCAAGGGGAGAAATGCCAGGAGTGCATCCTGGTAGTGGAGAAGCAAGCCTGGTCTCTCTAGTGATGGGAATTTGGAAAAAATGAAAGTGGGCCAATTCTACAGGTCCTTCTGGCAAATTATCACCAACTATACAATGCTGGTCTCGATTAATAGGGAGTTATATAAACTTTTCTTCACTATGAGAAATTGTTTTAAAATTTTCAGTGCACACTTCAGTCACTGGATTGTCCAGGGGAATATTAGGAGGGAGAATGTCATCTATACTGAAAGTCAGTACTATTTAGTGGGTGTTCACAGATGAACACATGGTCTAAGGTGTTTGTACCTAGCATCATAAGGTGCTGGACCATCACTGAAAATCTGAGGTGCTACCATATTACAAATGCTAATAAATATCTTAGTTTTTAGTGGACAAATATCAGTGTCATAACTATACCCTTGGTTATATCCTTACTAGTGTCTGAACTCCCCTTTAATTCACATAGTTGGCCTCTCCAGACAGGCCCACAGAGTCAAATCTTGATGATCCTAAATGGGCTCAAGTACTAAGATGTGTGTTAATTGCACTGAAATTTCCCTCTGTTATTGGAACCCATGTTTATCCTAATTAATTCAATGTCCCCATTCCATTAGGAAATTTGATATTACTTGTATGTATATTAAAATGTGCTAAATCTCAGAGTTGACATCTAAATTATATCCTATACCTGTTGAAGTTTTGTTCCCAATAATAAAATAATGGTGAAAGATTCCTAATGAGAACCACTCAGATTTGCAAGGGAGCCAAAATATATATTTATGGCCAAATCCTGAAGGCCATACCTAGTTTTTTGGCTGACTGAGAAAGGCATGCAGGATGAAAGCTTTGCTTTTTTGTAACCATTAAACATAAAATTATTTCAAACTCCATTGCTAATTCATAATTATAAATAAATCAGGGATAATTTAATTTGTCTGCTGAGCTAATTTTATTTTTTTCTTCTGCCATGAAGCACATTAGAAGCAAACCTACCTTTCAAAAGACAATTGTATATATCTAGTACTTAGGAAGACACTATTTTGTATTAATTACATTTTAAAAGTAAATACAAATCTGTGCAAATAGAATACATTTATGTTCTGTGTTATATATTTATACTGACATTTATGTTACTCATTCTATATCCGTTAACCTTTGGCTTTCAAAATCTTTCTCTTTGCCAAACTGAAGAAGTAATTAACAGGGCCTTCCTTTGAGCTATTCAGCTGTGATTTCTATTACAGTATGTACTCCAAAGAGGAAGTCAAGTGGAATCTTATATATATATATAATATGCCTGAACATTTTCCATTAGTCACTCAAAGTGCAGAAAGAAAGTTTGAAGAGACACTGTCAGGTTACATTAGGCCCAAAATATAGGTTATCTAAAAATATTTTTATCCTAATCAATAGAAATAATTCCATTAACATAGATTACAATTAAAACAACAAAATTACAATTAAAACAGTTTTAAAAATAAAACAAACATATCTCTGTTGTGTTTGCAACCCAAATGTTTCATGGCAAAATAAACAATAAATATTGAAATAATGTGTTTATGGATGTGCACCTAAGTGAATCTGACTAAAAATAAATATAAATAGAAGAAATACTAAGTAGTCTAGTTACATTGTCTAATGTAAGTCCAGAAAGTAAACAAACAGCATAATAATAAAAAAACCCATACAACCTTGAACTTTTACAGCAACTTCCATATGAGAATCTCAAAGAACATTACAAACATCATATATCCTATAACTCCACTCATAGGTGGTCTTAGCAGGTGGGCAGCAGGGGAAGCTGCCCACGGCCCCCCACTCTGTTCTGGCAGGGGGCCAGGGAGCTGGGCAGGGGGTTTGGCAGGGGGCCTGGCAGGGGTTCGGTGAAGGGGAGGGGGTGTGGGTTTGGCAGGGGGGCAGGGAGCTGGGGGAGGGTTCTATGGAGGAGGTGGGGGTTTGGTGGGGGACCGGGACCCCTTGGAGGGGATGGGAGTCTGGTGGGGCCCTGGCAAAAGTCCAGGATGGGGCCCCCCATGTGGCACGGGAAGACCCCGTCCTTGACTTTTGCTCTGGGCCCTGGAATTGCTAAGACCACCTGTGACTCCACTATGAAGTAAAGATGAGTTATAATCACTGTTTTACAGTTGGGGAAACTGAGAAACAGAAAAAGAAGTTCCAGAGGGGTAGCTGTGTTAGTCTGTATATAGACAACAGAGTCCTGTGGCACCTGAAAGACTACCAAAATTTCTTCATCAGATGCAACTTGCTTATACTTAGGAAAAGCTTATGGCCAAAGAAAAAGAAGTGATTTCTCTTCTTCAAGATCACACAAGAGTCAGTGGCAGAGTGGATAAATAAAAAAGAAAAAGAAAATTAGGTGTTTCCCCCCTCTAGTTTTAGTAAAAAGATGTTTGTAGCAGAGGCAAGGGGCTTTTAAATATTTTATGGTTAATAAGGCACTGTGTTTTTAAGTTTGCATAGACTGGCAGTATGGCATTAACATACATGGCCTGATCCCACATGACACACTCCGAATGTCCTGACTTTCGAGGAGTTAAAAGACAGACTATTAACAGAGCTGTTAACAGAGACAGATCTATCTGATAACACCGGTTTCTGTGTAAGCTTGGAAACGTGCCCCTCTGCTTGCAGCTTAGCTCATCAGCCCTCCCCGTGGGCGGGGACTAGGCGGCTGTGAGGTTAGGTTGAGCCTTGCTGCGTGCGTCTATAACTTTGTGTTGCTGCTGCTGGTGGTGGTGGTTAGGGGAAGGAATGTGGAAGTCAGTGGAGTGCAGGGTGATAGGCTGGTCGGGGCGAGCTGCAGCACCAGCATTATTTCTCCCTGGTAGATCATTTGGTTTTCCCTTCTGCTCACAGAGGTATCGTGTGGTTTTTTGCTTTCTCCTCCTTTGCCTTTAAAGGGAAGGCGACTAGAAGCTGAAGACGCAGCAGCGGGAGACTCAGGAAACCATGCACCAGCGCCGCTTTCCCCTCCTGTGAATGTGGATCTTTATTTTTGCTTGTAGGTGGACGTTGCTCTTGGTTCTACCCCTGCCCTCTTTCTCCTGCCGATGTGTTTTTCCCTGTCTCTTGCCAGTGCTTTTTCAATGACTTGAGCGAAGGCGGGGGGAGAAACTGTCAAGATGGCAGCAGCAGGAGCAAGGAGGTTATGAATGTGGTGTTGATGCTGGAACAAAACCCATCCTCTTGGCAGCCCTAAGGAGGCTTAAAGCTTCTGGACCTGTTGGAAGTCTGGTGATTTATTTTTGTTTGTTTTGTTTTGCTTTCCTCGCAAGGAGGGTAACAAATCCAGCGTGGCCTTTTCTTCCCCTGCTCGGTTGGTTGTGAGATTATTGTGGGGTGTCTTTTTGGGTTTTTTTCTTTGGTTTTTTGAAAGTGGAATGCATAACTACGGCAAATGCTAGTGTGCCATTGGATGTATGTTAAGACTTCAGCACCCTGTGGGGCGTTTTGAGGGAAGAAAAAGTCATCAATGTAATTTGAGGGACCCCCTCTCCCTCCCCGGACAGAGAGAGAGGGGGAAAACATCTGCCAGAGCAGCCTGGAGCTGGTTTGGGGGTCGATCCGGTGGATACAGTGTGATTGCCAGTGGAGCACTTCTGCAGCTGCATGGAGTGAAACATAAACAAACACACACACACTCACCCTGAGCTGCGCCAACTCTGCTGCGTCTGGGCTGGTGCTGCCCCCTAAACACCCTCATCGGGGGCGCCTCTGGCCTCGCCTGATCCCTTATAGATCGCTTTGTGATTATCAGCCGTAGTATTTTGTGTGTGTTTGCCTCTGGACGAGGGGAGGGCGGAAGGCAGGAGGTGGCAGGACCTTAATGGAGAGTGGCGTGTGCACTCGCTCCCCCCTGCCTGGTAGGCACTGATCCGCAGCAGCAGGAGGAAGACCCGAGTCCGGTCCGGTCTATCACATCGCAGCGCCAGGAGCAGCAGCCGCGGGAGGAGGGGAGGCCAAGATGGCAGAGGCGTCTCCCCCTGCCCCCCTCTCCCCCCTGGACGTGGAGCTGGACCCCGAGTTCGAGCCCCAGAGCCGCCCCCGCTCCTGCACTTGGCCTCTACAGCGGCCTGAGCTGCAGGCGAGCCCGGCCAAGCCCTCGGGAGAAGCGGCCGCTGACGCCGCCTCCATGATCCCCGAGGAAGAGGACGACGAGGAGGAAGGGGGCAGCTCGCCCATGGCCATCGGCAGCGCCGTCCCCGGCAGCGGCAGGGAAGCGCTGGCCCCAGAGGAGGCGGCCCGGTTGCTGGCCCCGCTGTCCCGGGTCGGGGCGGAGGGCTCGGGCCAGGCCCCCGGGGCAGCGGCCGCCGCGTCTGGCGGGCTGAGCGGCGGGCAGGCGGCGGCGGCGCCGCGGAAATGCTCCTCCCGGCGGAACGCGTGGGGCAACTTGTCCTATGCGGACCTGATCACCCGCGCCATCCAGAGCGCCCCCGACAAGCGGCTCACCCTCTCCCAGATCTACGACTGGATGGTGCGCTGCGTGCCCTACTTCAAGGATAAGGGCGACAGCAACAGCTCGGCCGGCTGGAAGGTGAGCGGGGCGGGTGTCCCGAGCGGGCTGGCCGCGAAGGGGAGGGGAGTGGAGCGGCGCTAGAGACAGAGAGCGCGGGGGTGCTGGGGGGTGCTGGGGGGCGGGCCCCCTTGTCGGAGGGGTGCGGCGGTGTGTGTGACCCACCGATGCGCCCCGGCCGGGAAATAAAGCACTTTATTTAGCGGAGCGCGGGGGGCCGCGCTGGTGCCCTGGAGTAGAACAAGCCCCCGCGATCCCAGCCTCTCACTGCCGAGGCGGCGGGATCTTCAGAGTCCTGCTGGGCCGGAGGAAGGATCGGGGCTTTTGTGCCTTTGAAGTGCGAGAGGTACTGGGAAGAGAGACCTTGGACTCCTGGCCCTCCTCCGTTTGCAGCGTCGCCCCTTCCTCTTCCCTGGAGTGACATCTGCCAGGCAAACTCTGCCTTGCACGTTTCTGCAGTTAAACATTAAACGGGGACGGCATCGGAGTCCAATGAGCTTTCTGAAAGCTGTGGTGGTGAGGCTCCCCTTCTCATTGCTTGGCTGGCTGGGCCCCAGCACCTGCTGCTGGCTGAACCGCCAGCTGATGTTTGCTAATTTGAGAGTGACCCAAGCTGCCTCCTCTGTGTACTTGCAGAGCTGGAGGCTTCTCGTCTGGGACAGGCATTCTCTGTTTGTGAACCTGGATGACTCCTCTCTGTTGTCCCATGTCAGTTTCTTAATGCTCGAGACACGTGGTTTAAAGGGAAGTGTGGCGGGGCCTCTGAGATCACAATGACTCTGCTACATTCGCTGTTGGAAGAATTTGTCTCTGTGTGCTGAGCTTCACAGACCTCAGCCTGAAATCTAGTCAGTTAAAAATGTGCTAGAAGTAATTGCAGGGACTATGTTGGTGCTGGAATCCCCTATCAATTTTTGTGGTTTTACGATCACATTTTCTGAGTTTGAAGACTATTTTTTTTCTGCTGAACCCCTGTTCTGTAGATTTGCCCAAACCTAAAAAAGAGCTTTGTGCAATCTCCAGAGCGACTCTCACCAACAGAAGTTGATCCAATAAAAGATATTACTTCACCCACCTTGTCTCCAGCACAAATGTTGGAAATTAACTAAATCACAGTTGATACAGAAGAAATAGTGAAAAGCCTATACACAGAATGCTGTCAAACAACAAACTGAAAACAGAAAATACGTTTTCTTTAATTTTTTTTTAGTTATAGGAATTTTAGCTGTTGCTTCTAGGAAGACCAAAAATATACAGATGCGAATCTAAGGGTTCAAATACAGAATTACTACAGGTTTTTTCAAGAAAAATTAAGATTCCTCCCTCCACCCAAAAAAAGCAATGAAAGGTATATACTTTTCCGTATAAAGTGGAATTAATGATACAATTCTTTAAAGGACCACTTCTGTGAATGTTTGGCATTTTTTTCCCCACTGGTATGTTAGTGCGTATAGGAACACTACCAATTGAAAAATCACACACATCTGAAAAATGTCTATGTGCTGTTTTTACAAATGACACCTATGATTACTATAATGTAAGTACATTAGAGGAAAAAAAAATCTTTTCCCAGATTGCTTACTTTGTGCAGCTGTAAACTTTGTGTATAGTCAGGCTTTTGTTTTTGAAGTTCACTTTTGAAAGTCTTAACGAGTAGCTCTCATACTGGGTAGACAACATTTTAAAAGTAGGCTAAAAGAAGTGTTTGCTTAAGTATTGCATGCTCATCTATTACTATGCCATTTGCTAAAATGACATTTCTGTAAACATTCTGGTTGCACTGTAAGAAATGGCACTTGCATGATGTAGGCGTTATATACAAAGGAGGGAAGACTGGTTCAGTTAAATCTCATCATAGAGCAAGTATGTACTCTTTATGATTGAGCTTCTTAATGTAAAAGGATTCTTGGGGAAGTTTTTAGCATGTTATATAGATGCTAACTTTCCCATTGAATCTCTCTCTATTTGATAGAATAATGGAGAGCTTATATGATATAAAATAAATGAGTTGGAAATGTTGTATAAACTAGAAGATTCTCATGTATTCTTATGGTAGCAACCCATTCTTTTGTGAGTCAGATATACTACTTTTGATTTAATTTGAATCTCATGCAGGGTTTTCACCCTCCCAAATGCAGGATTACAGGGAAAATGCTTGTACTGCATTTTGACTCAGGCTAGCATACTATTTTAAGAAAAAGGACCAGATTTTTAATTCAAGTAATACCTTAAAAACAGATGCACTTTAAAATTGGTTCCCTATTTTATAAATTGCATTTGTTGAGTTCTCATAGGCACAGTCAAGAGTGTGATCAGAGTTAAATCTAATGTGACCGTCCTTGCTTTCAAATATATACCTTGATGTCATTTGGAGAAGCTTTCCTTTCAGATCTCAGCTGTTCTACTATCTTACCTTCTATGGCAAATCCAGTCTTTTATCCAATACTTTGAGTTTTCAGTAAATTGTATCAAATCAAATGGAAGAAGAGCTATAAAACAACATATAATATGTAGGATCTGATACAACTTTAATTGAATTTGGTGGTAAAACTCTCACTGACTTCGATAAGATGTGGGATCTAGGCCATAATGCAAAGTGCTCACATTGATTAGTATGCTTAATACACTTGCAGTTTTTCTGATAATTTATACTTTTAATTTGATATTGATTTCATTTCTGTGCAGCATTAACTGGTACCTGGAGCTAATTAAAATGTTAAAAACTTGGATCCTTTGAGATTTCACTGATACAATTTATTTCAGAAGTTTCTCACTGGTCTCTAAAATGACCTTCATCAGAAGATGAGGGCACATTATAAGCTCAAAATCTTGTTTATGGTTGAGTGTAAATTGTCTCTGGAACTGTTACTAACATGTTTGACTCTGTTAACAATCTGTGTATACGTTTGTGTGTGGCTGATAGGTAAAAGGCAGGGTCAGGAGCTAATAATCTGCTAGGCATTCTAGAATGGAGCTTTTCATTTCTAGCAGGATTAGTGTTCTTTTTAAGGTGAAGCTATGCATTTAAAAGAGGGATCTCTCTATTTCCTAGCTGGAACATCAGTTACATTGTATGGAAAATATCCTGTTAAAGGAAGAGTCCATATACATCTCAAAAGGTATGTGTCTTGTGCTAGCTGCCCATGTGCAGTCCTGCCCAGTCCTCTTGGTAAGTAATCAGGTGACTAGATCGAGCTGCTGACTGTTCTGTATGGCCACACTACTTTAGGCGCTAGCTCAAGCAGAGTTAAGGAACGTACGTTTATCTACTCAGGTCGGAAATTACACCTCCCAGCTGCTCTGTAGACATGCCTGTGCTATCTAAAACACAGAAAAGGAACATACCCTGTTTTATCATTTTTGTTTCCCCCAAGACTATGGGATATAACTCTTTAAAGTAAAAATGATTAATAGATATGACTCTTTGGATTTAGAGGAAAGTCATAGGGAAACAGACTTAAAAAATTATAGAGATTTATGTATGAAAAAGCCTTTTACCTTAGTCTACAATTATTATCATGGGCATTGTTGGCCCTGGGCCCATGGGGCACGGTCCCCAGGCCAGTGCCCTGAGTCCTGAGCTGGCTCAGTCCTGGCTGGGACCCTGAGCCAGTCCTTGGAGCCGGCAGGATCTGGCCCTGGATCCCAGCTGGGGACCTGAAGCTGGCCAGCCGGTAGCAGCATGAGCCGGATCGGGGCCCGGCCTGCTGTCAGGGACCCAGAGCCCACGGCAGCGGGAGCCTGATCCAGTCCCTGGGATGAGCGGCGGTGGGCCCTGGGGTTAGATCAGGGCAGAGGGCCAGGCTGGGGCCTGGGTCCCTGATTATTATTATTTATTATATTGATAATTTCAGCTTTTTAGACAAGGAGCACATTTAACAGCATTGTTCCCCTTTGGCATCAAAAGGGGAAAGATACCTTAATTTTATTATCATGTATTATATATGCAATATTAATCTTGTTTCGGGTGTAATCAGCAGAAGAATGTACTCCATAAAAATAACTTAGATTATTCTTCCCAAAACAACCATTTAAAAAGCTCTAAATTAAAATTACAACTATCATTCAGCTGCTTTTTTTTTCCTGCTTAGGGCATTAAAGCAGAAATGAATATTCAGGTGTGGTTAGGAAGACAAACATTATGTTTCCTCTCATTCAGATAAGGTTTGCCGAATTCACACACCTGCTGGCGAATATGTTCCCCTTTCCCAACAACCCACTGGAATGTTAGCTTACCTGACATTGGCTGACAGCTAAATATGTAATAGAGCTTCCTAGATGCAGCATGCTGCATAGTCTTGTTCAGTGCTTTTTTTGTAAATAAAAAGGTCCCGGTACTTGTCCAGGGACCTGGGGCCACTGGTGGTGGCGGCAGGAGCCAGGGCCGCATCACTGTGGAAAAAAAGGTGCTGGTACTCAGTACCCCTGAGTACCATCACAAAAAAAGCCCTGGTCTTGTTAGTATACTCACAGGCAGGTCATTTCACTGCTAAACCTATATGTTTCCAAACCACCCCACAATTATATGATTCAGTATCTACTTTAAATAGTGATAAAAGTGAATGTTTCAGGTTTTGATGTCTATGGAAAAAATGAAAGATTGAAAGATTGTGCAGGCTCTGTTGTTCAGAAGCATATATTCATATTTAAAAAAACAAACAAGGAGTCCTGTGGCACTTTTAAAGAGTAATAAATTTATTGCATAAGCTTTCATGGGAGAAAATCCTACTTCGTCAGACACTTTGAAAATGGGAATTTACAGAATGGGAGGAAAATAAATGCAGGGAAGTGTAAGACACAGGGTCAGGTCAGACTATAACAACAAATCAAGGCAGATGTGAAGATTCAAACACTGGGGAACAGCATATATAGTGTCCTATCAGTGCACAGTGTAAAAGTGAATCCTGTAGTATTTTCACAGAGGTTCTGTTCACCAGACTTGCACGTGTTGGCTTTCTAAAAGAAAGGATATAATGCCAGATCATAACACTGCATTAAAAAGATGCAGTCCTGAAATCAGTGTGTCAGAACTGATTTTTAGTAACTTACGTTTTTTGCACAATATTTTTCATCTGCCCTGAAATGGAAACTTCAAGAGGTAGGTTGGAGAAGTGCCCAGTTTCACTGTAACTTCTGAAAGTACTTTGGTATCTCTTGTTATATTATTATTTTGTAACTTATGGCAATATTCTCATGAAACTCAATCCTTCCTGTACATGAACAGTGCACTAGAGGGACCATTTTCCTCTTTACTGAGCAGTATCCCAAGGCTGTGAAATTGGTCCTTTATAAACAGCTACCATTAATTCCTGAGTTTAAAGTAGATCATTTGCTTTGTTTCTTTTTATATCAGGAGCCTAATTCTTTTTCCGCATGTACCTTTTGAAAGATAAAGACCACTTATTAGTATATTCAATTGTTTTTGGAAACTCGATTTTAAGAAAGTAACAACGAAAATGCTGCAATTCAGTTTTGTTTTTAGTGACTGTCAGACCTTCTTAGATGTTTTCATTGTTGAACGTCACTCATTATTGTAACTGAGGGCTTGTCTACATATGCAGTTACTCCATCAGAGCTATTCTTGATTAAGTCCACATGTTGACGCTCTTACTTTGCAATAAGTGTGTTTTCATTCCAAATTGGCTTAATTCACTTCAAAATAAATTAAGCTAATCAGAATAAAGCATTCTTATGTTAGAATAAGAATATCCACACATGCAGTTAATCAGGAATAGTTCATTGGGAATAGTTAATGAGCTTTAAATTCAGTCCTGCCTTATTCTGGATTAATTTTCTGTGTAGGCAAAATCCTGAGAGACCCACACATCTTTCTTATGAGCTTCTGTCTACAAGATTTAGTCATCCATCTAGATATCTGGTAAACATGCCAGAGATAGTTAATCAGGAATAGTTTTTCTGGAATAATTCCCCATGTAGACAAGCTCTCAGTTACACCTCAGGTCAGCGCCATTGTTGCTGTTTCCTTCCCATAGTCTTTCAGAAATCTCTTTCCTTTTCATTTCAATTCCAGTAGGAAGTGCACCTAGGTTCTCTAACGGGAACAGCGGAGAATTACCAGAATTGCACCATTTTCACTCTGCTGCATTGCTTCTCTTTTCAGGGGCCCCCACTATCCAGAGTCATTGTTTTCCAGCTTTGTACTGTATTCTTAATTTTTCTGTGAAATCTAAAGTAGTTTAATGATTCATACAGAAATATTTGTGCGAGGAACTGTAGTCTGACTGTTCAGGTAGCCCTCAAACACGTGTTTAACTTTAAGCACATGAATAGCTCTTTGGGACTTCTGTGAGATTATTCACATGCTTTAAGATAAGCACGTTTTAAGAGATTTTGCTAGATCAAGGCCTTAGTGCTTTAGTGAACTATTTAGTGAGTTCTGTCAGCATGCTCAGAACTGAACAAAATAAGAGGCAACATAGTTCCTGCAAACTTCTAAATCGGCAGACTATACAGTTCTCACATCAGATGGATGGAATGATAAAATGATAAATCTTTGCCACTTTCTTTTTAACCTTCCAGTTGAAGTCAGATGTCGGGGTATGAGGGCATCGTGACCACCTTACATCCATTATTTCATCTAATATCTGTTAACTCGTTCACCTAGGCTTTAGATAGCAACCTATGTTAAAATTTCTCATTTTCTCCGTGCATTCAAGCAGCAGCTACTGTAGGTGAGTTAGATGTCAGGTAGCTCCTTCTGAGTTATCTGACAGGGTTTCTCCCATGATGTAGTAAGGAAAGCCTATACCGAAAGGCCTTTCTAATACATATGTGAGTGAGTCCGCTACCACAGGTTCTGAAAATGTTAAATGAGGTTCAAAGAGCAAGTCTGGTTCACAATGAAGATAGGCAACAGTCTTTGCATGTCCCATGGCAGAAGGCACCTTCAGAGCTCTTGATCAGTTTGCAGAATGGCCCACCTGAGGAGAAAACACTTGGGCTGCTTTTGGTGTGGATTCATTATGGCTCACGATGCAGCCAGAAGGAAGGAGTTCAGTGAGGAGGATCTCCTGTTCCCCAGCTGCAGCAGGGAAACCGTGCACTCCACTTGGGTCCCTAGCCAGTGGCTTCCTTCTGCAGCCATGGGGGGCAGAAGATCAGTACTTCTCTCCCTCTTGCTCCATCAGGGACCCTAGACCCAAAGGACTCAGGATGAGCACTTTGACATGCTCTTTGCTACAGCTAAGGGGTGGATCTCTCATTCACTTGGCTGCGGCAATGTACTTGGCTTCCTTCTGCAGGATTGACCATGACCAATTAATATGTCCTAAAGGTGTAGGTGCAAAGTTATGTTTAAAAACTGGTTTAGCTATCATGTGTTGCCTAATTTATTTTCCTTGTCTAGACGGGACCTCTGTATTGTAGTATATTTATCATTGTGATTTATTTTGTTCTCATGATTAGACAAATCGGCTTTTGGTTATTATTTAAATGGAATAATTTTGGAACATAGCTTATATGGTCTAAAGGCATTTGTTTATTTTAACTAGAAGGCCCTCTGAAGTAGTTTGATGTATATTCCTTTAAACATGTACCAGCAGCCGTAGTGTCTGAGAGTGTACACTCCCTGTATGTCAGCATGGGACCCTAGCTCTTTGTGGCACCTCTAGACAGATTTCAGATCTGCCAGTGGCCATTTTTTGAGCAAGGTCTCATGCTTCATCATCCGAAAGTGAAGAGTTTCTTCTTTCTGGATGTTCAGTCAGCACCTGTGCCTGAATATTAACAGTCACATTCAAGCTTAAAATATTGTTTATTGAAGAATTAGAGAAAACAATCAAGAAAAGTAATTCTGTCTACCTGTGATAGGTGGAAAACCATACCAGTGCAGATTTTGATGGTATGTCTTCATTACATAGTTAACCCATGTTCTTACCTTGATTGTAGCCCTAACCTCCGCTACTACCAACACAGAAAAGCCTCTGACCCAAGTTCAGGGTGCTTTAAGGCTGCTCTAGCTTTTCCACCTGCAGGTGAGGGTTAGACCCTGGGCTTTTACTTTATCCCAATCTGGAATTCACTCATTTTCAGTGACAATGCAAGTAACATCACTCAAATATTGATAGTCCTGCAATTCACTTCCTGCTGTCCCACCCCAAAGGACAGATGGATTCTCTTGCAATTGACACAATTGACTGGGAAAGAATTCTAGAGCATCTCAGCCAAAAAAAAAATCATGGATATGTTCCCGAAACACAAAAGACAATGCAGAAACAGTGAGGACACAGCAATCTAAGTAAAACTTTGCTATGGAAGAGTCTATACCTCTTCTGGGCTAACTCAGACCTGAGTGCCAGTCACCTGGGTTAATTGTGTGGTGTAGGCCTAGCCAGAGACTTAGCTTCAAAGCTAAACATTTGTAAATGTAGAATTTTACCAATTATTTGCAAGCTCTTCCTCTTTTAGGGTGAAATTTGCCCCAGTGCTGAGATTCAGCACAAGGCTTTGTGCACTACTAAGCCACACATAAGCCCTTAAGATAAAAATTAAGTGATGTACCACATTTTATGATTGAGGCCCACTTAATCTGCGATTTAGCAGAAATTGTGAAATACAGGATCATTCACAAAATTAACCTTCAAAATAAAAATATGTATTAATCATAAAATATGCTTCAAAACTTCTGTAATTATCACAGTGCCAAAACAGTTGACTATAACCATGCGTCGTCACTCCAGTCATCATAGTAGAGAGTTGATTGAGCATCTGTCAAGTTGCATGCCGTTGACTCAAGTGAGCACAGTGGTCATTCCAGTATCATTGATTGAGAGTGTGTCAGCATTTATGACAATAATTGATCAGGGCAGTCATCAGATTGAGTGAAAAGATCATTGTTGCTTATAAAGATAGCAGACAATAAATCAAAAAGCAAAGAAAACCTTTACAGCTTTGGGTCATGTAAAGTAGTTCCCAGTAAGACCCTTCCATGCTGACAGTGGTGACTTGTTTTGTTCATTTTGCAACGTGACTGGGTTTGTTTTGAAAAACACGATCCATCACCATTTTGAGTCGGAATCATATATTAAATGAAAAGCATGTGCAGAGGCTACAGGTCAGAACACGAGACAAGTGATAATGTCCAAAATGTTTAAAAGAACAACTGAAAATAGTTCAGCAAAAAGAGGAGCTAAAATGGAGCTAGTGGAAGGCTACACTCTGCCAATGTCTGTAGAAAAGAGAGAGAGTCTGAAGCTGAGTACTATAGAAAGCACATACCAAATGGTGTGCAAATAAATTTTGCAAAGATTATCTAATGAAAGCAATTGCAAAGTCTGTGCTGGCTGAATACAGTTTTATTTCAATTGTAGCTGCCGAAGCAACAGATGTATCGGATAAGTACATACTCTGCATTTTATTCATACCTGGCAGCTGGAAAGATGACCATATGCCCATTTTGCTAACAGAGAGTATTCAGCTTGAGTTGGTAAATTTTTCAACTATATCACAAGCAATTTTAAGTTCTATAGTTGTAAAATCTGTACACTGTGGCCTAGATTTCAACAAGGTATCAGCACTTCTTTCTGACAATGGGATGTACATGTGCAAAGCTTTCTCTGTTGTACTACAAGGAGCGATGCCCAGTGCAGTTCACATTCTTTCAGTGGCCAGTGATATCTGCTGTACATTTTCTCTGATGCGGATATGCTGGTTTCTTCTTTTAAAAAAAATATTCAAGCAAGTCCATAAACTATGATTCCAGAACTCCATGTACAATCAAAGTGGTAGCCACCTGAACCAGTGATTACAAGGTGGAATTTGTGGCTAAAAGCAATTGCTTAACATGCAGAAAATATTAAGTACTATTAGCAATTTGTGTGTGTGGTGCTTGAAATCACACAGGGCACCCAGTCTTTGCTTAAAGTCTCTGATCTGTTAAAACAGAGCAACATTGAAGACCATGTGACATTTTATGGCTGAGAATGCAGTCTAGGTCATACAGCTTCTAACATAGTTTGAAAGTCAGCAGGTTTTAATTCACATAGCATAAAACAAACTGATAATCTGATCAGTTGAACCAAAGATGTGCTATCACAACAGCTTTCAGACTCCCAATCTGAAAATAGCCTCAGACAAGAAGTGTCCCAGTCAATAGCAGAGAAGTTAAATCAGTACTACAGGTGTGATCAGCCACTACCACTTATGTTTAAACAACCAGCTGCCTAGTATTTTAGTACTGTTTTCATTTTTGATCCAAATGAGATACCTTTTCTGTGCTTGAATTACCTCAGGGTCAAAACAATTTCTGGATGTGAGAAAGATCATGACAGTGAACAATGCTGATTATCTGACCTTTGTCAAAAAATGCCAGATGCCGGGAAAAGTAACTGAGTTTTGAGACTCTGTTTCTGTTTGGTTTCTAAATCTCTACCTGTTGTCCAAATGCTGCCTTACAATTTCTACCATTTCTGTGGATGCAGAACATGCAATTTCAGTGTATGGGCAGGTATTCTTCCCAAGGAAACAGAAGATGTCAACTGCTGGAAGCTGAATGCTGGTGTTTTAATAAACAGAATGAGATGGTTTTATTTAGTTCCAGGGGGTAGCCGTGTTAGTTTAGTTCAGCAAAACAAACAAGGAGTCCTGTGGCTCTTTTAAAGACTAACAAATTTATTTATCGCATGAGCTTTCATGGGAGAAAATCCCACTTTGTCAGGCATTTGACGAAGTGGGATTTTCTCCCACGAGAGCTCATGCGATAAATGAATTTGTTAGTCTTTAAAAGTGCCACTGGACTCCTTGTTTGTTTTATTTAGGTAATCATATATATGCATTTCTAAGCTTTAGGTACAGCTTTGAGCATTATATTTATTAATTAATTAATTAGTTTATTTAGCAGACTCCCTTATCCAGGGCATCTTATAAAAGTAGCCATAGTACAGTACAACTCTTGAGTAAATGTAAGGCATGAACACATCTGGGAGATTTGCTGTTTATGCTGTGACCCACCCTTCCTCCCATGAAAAACATACGATTTCTCCTTCATTTAAGCTCCTCCTTGACCCTGCTGATGTGTTGAGGTGAATTTCATCTTTCATCTCCAAGGAGTGGGGTGAATTTCATTCTTAATATACAGTTTAAACAGCCTGGGTAGATAATCACTCATCTCTCAAAAGTCTGAAAGACTTTTTGCATGATTTGTTTTGTTTTTTCCCCTTACCTCATGGAGAGTTTTCTGTACAAGATACCTGCACAGTAATACTGTATGACAGCTTTCATACTGATAAAAGTATAGAACATTTTTTAGTTTTAGAAGAGGTAGTCATCTGACACAACTTCCTTTCTATTCAGAAGGAAGTACACTGTGTAAATTCTCTCTAACTTGCACTTTAATATAGCTGTACTTGAGAAGATGGTTTTGGTACAATTTCAGTCTGCAAGTGTTGCTGTATCAGGGGTTCTTCATTATCCTTGCTGTGCTGAAAACTGTTCGATTACCTCATTCTTACAGCACAGTTCCCACCCTCACCTATTTATCCATATAGATCAGAGGACTCTGTCTGGAGCTGCTACAATTTTAGTGTAAATTCTAGTGTTGCTTCTTGGAATCTGCTTAGTGTTTTGTTAACACCTGACATGGAATGTGACAAATTTCCATGGCATGGTCATAACTGGAAACATTTTAATGAGTCTCCAAAGTATTGTAATTAATCTGCTTTGCTAAATCATGCTAATATTGAAAAGAGTTGGGTCACTTTTTATGATACCATAAACATATAGGGTTTAGAGGGTCTTGAGTAAATACCATTTGCGAAACAAACAAGGAATCCGGTGGCACTTTTAAAGACTAACAAATTTATTTAGTCTTTAAAAATGCCACCGGACTCCTTGTTTGTTTTGCTGAACTAGAAGAACACGGCTACCCCTTGGGAATCTACCGTTTACATGTATCTCAAAAAAAAAAAAATTCAAATTGAAGTAAAAAATAGCTTCATGGGCCTGACATCCCATCCAAGTTGGGCACTGAAGAAATAGAGACATCCAAAATCAGTCATCACTTTTGAAAATGCTGCCTTACATCCATAGATTAATCTGTGTGTTCCGTATGAATGATGTTGTATGCATTAGTCCACTCTTCACCATGGTTACACCACAAAAATGGTTGATTTCCAGTCACTAGTACTAACTAGCCTCAGCCTGCATTTCATCCAGACCCCTTCTTTGCATCTTTCTCTCATACAGTTACAATTTTTATTCTGGCTTCTGCATTTGTGTGCAGATTTGAAAGGGTTGTTCTGTCTGTTTTGTATTTCATCCAGACCCCTTCTTTGCATCTTTCTCTCATACAGTTACAATTTTTATTCTGGCTTCTGCATTTGTGTGCAGATTTGAAAGGGTTGTTCTGTCTGTTTTGTATTACTCTGGCAATGCAATCAACTAGGTGGTGATAAGAAGGGACGACTGTGGTTTCCTTGATATGGTACTTGTGGGCATCACAATAAGGATTTACTTTTAATAAGCAAAACATAGCTTACAATGGTCTAAAAAAGTTGAGACTTTTACTATGTGTACTACCAATGTTTTCATTTAATCCAGAGATGGATATTTCCTTAAAAAATTCTTGAGACAAAGTTTAATCCACCAATCCAGCTTTTTATTGATAGTTTCCCCAGTACATTCTGATCCTCTGATCAACTTTTTTGGTATAACTTCAACAGTCATACAAAATGCATCTACATCTGCTGCTCTCCCGTTAAATCATTTAGTTTCAGAGATGTTACAAAAAATGTTAGTTCATCCTTTCAGATAGCAGTACAGGTTTCATGTCTACCTTTTTTTTCCTCTTTGTCTTCCACTTCCTTGCTGAGAACTTCCCCCTGGTTTCTTGTGCCTACAAATTCAAGGGCTTGTAAACACCCCTCACTCCACCTTCTGCTTGGTGTTGTATTGATCATTGGTTTTCTCCGTTGTTTATTGCAACAGTCACAGAATAAAATGGCAAATGACTTAGGCCCTGGTTGTACAATGAGATCAATGCTGGCAGACCCTGGAACCTCTCTGGAGCCACATTATCTGTTCAAAACCATTTGGCAAGATTGAGGACTTGGACTCTTGGAAGAACTTGTACTTAGCGGGTTGTATTTGAAAATATCTCTGCGGGAAGGTACTTTATGAAAAGAATCCATCTGAAAGTGAGTAGGCAAATTTTCCTTTCTCATCACCATTGCTGCCTCTTTTTCTGTCCATGCTTTTGAATAGAAAAAGTGCTCAAGTTTCTCCAGTTTATGTTCAGAATATTTGTTTCTGGGTCTAATAGTTTAACTCAGAGATTTATGAAAATAAATGGAATTTCCTGGTCCTCAAATTCTTGCTAAAGATTGGACTTAGCAAGAAAATAATTCAGATCAAAACTTTCCCAGAGTTTGTGGGAATTCATGCCTGAGATTCTGGTATAAGATCCATCTTTAACATAAATATATGTTTGCTGGCACCTCATGGAGTTGATCTACTTGTTGTATGTATTTGGTGTCTTGATAAGCTCATTGCATAAAGCCTTTGTCAGTACAAACAATTTGTGAAACATTTAACTGAGCTCCTAAATTATCACTTTTTCTCAGATTGGTCATCTCTGAGCACAGTGGTGTGGTTTCTTGAAAGCCTCTCAACTGCTATTTGTTTTGCTAGACTGCTCTAGAATTCAGCTGACTTTAGAAAATTTTCTAGGAATTTGCAAGAGGAGACACTGCTGCTTCAGGTCATTGCATACGATGTGTAAACTGAGACAGGTAAATTCACCATCCCAGTTTTATGCAACAAGATCTATTATATTAGAGGTTTCACTATATTCTGCAACTCAAAAACCATTTTTCAGACAGGTCAGGTTTCCAGCTGAATGGTAGTTCTTTATTCATCAAAATTATAATTCTGTGAAGCTGTTCGTGCTGTGCTTTTTTCAGAAGAGTAACATTGACGGTGAAAACAGTGCCCTTCTTGAAAGCTGCAAAACTCTAAAGTACTGTGTGAATTTCGCACAGCCGCCTGCTACTTTTCAGTAGCTTGAGCTGTAACCATAATCAAATTAAAGAGGGGCTTATCCTATCCAAAATTGTAAAATTGCAGTAATCTCAGACAGTTGAATGGCTAGGGGAGGAGATTTGAAATTTTGTTCATATAGCGGCTAACATCTCAAAATCTAGCGTCGTTGTTGCTATTATGCGGATAGTATGTGAAGCATGTTATGTTTCCTGACCTACTGATCTTGCAATTTAGCTCAGCCACCGAAAAAGTTCAAATTAAAATAATATACTAGATGATTGCAAATGTTTGAGGTTGGGTTGAAATTCTGTACGGGTTACTGTTTGTTAAAAGGCTTTGGGGAAGGAGATGTGTTTTAAGAAGGTATTTGAAGGGTAAAGGAAGTCCATTTTCATTACAGGCAAAGGGCAACCATTTTGAGCACAAGGAAGTGGTGGTGTAGGAGGCTTACGAGGAATGAAAAGAGTATGAACTTGATGCAAAAAGTGATTAGATATGAGGTGTCCTCTATAAACCAGATATACTGGACCTGGAGATGCAGCTTATAACATGTGGCAGAAGAAAATTGTTACCTAATCTTTTAAAAGAAAAAACAACAAAAAAACCTCCCCAGTATTGTTAAAAATTAAAGTGTATTTAAAACGTATATTGAACTTCTCTCAACACCCGGTGAATTCCTCCAAAGTGGAAGTGTTCCTTGCCCCTTCTCCTCTAGGACTCAATATAGCTGTAGCTAGCGAGAACTTTTCTTGAGCATATCTGTAAGACTTCATTACAATCTGTGGGAGAATGTGTACATTTTTTCCCCTAATTTTGAATGCGTCAGGAGTTTCTGAATGTGGAAGAGGAGCCCAAGAAAATAAATACTGTGGGTGAAACCCTGGTCCCAGTGAAGTCAATGGAGCCAGGATTATTTCACCACATGTGATATATAATTTAAAAGTCAATACTTCTAGGTAGCAGAGCTGAGTCTCTGTATAGAAGAAAACAGCTCCATTACTGCACTTAAGATCCTGAAGGGAAGAAGATGATGCTAATTGCAAGAGAAACTAGTTGGCTGGTTTGTACTATGTTTAAGATGAAGGGGAAATAACACTGATTGACCTATTTTGGCTTCATCAAGATCACTTTTTCCAATTTTTTCTGTGCATTGTATGATTTTGTTTTTTGATCCTGCTGTAAATTAGTACCTTTATTTACTAAGAATGTTAATCTCAGAGTGTTAACTGTGAAGTTTTCTCTTGCCATGCAGAACACTGACAACTGTTTTTGTTTGTTTGTTTGTTAGGTTACTATTTTGTACAAAAACAAACAATCAGGAAGTATGTAACAGAGCACTGTGGGTGTCTAGCCTAATTTAGAGGTAGTCAGAACATAAATCAACACTTCAGTCTGGTTGTGACAGTAAAAGCCAAAGTACAGAAATGTTTCCTAGATAGTAAAATGAGGCTTCTAATGTGGCCAAATTTTGTCCATATTTCATGCAAACTGTATCACATACATGCCTGTTGCAGCATCGCCCCCATCAGATTCTAAGCTGCTGCTCCAAAGCATGGAGGCATTAGAGCTTCTCAACAAAACTATTGTAAGCCTTCTTTTTAACACAAGCAAATGTATTTTTCCCTGAGGTCATTTTAAAAAACAATTGAACAATTTTTGCTGGGAAAAAGTGTTCAGCAGCTGCCCAGCATGCGAAATTTGAGCTGTTGAAGTTTGGCATTATTATAAGCAAGTGGAAACAGGGTTTTATAATCGGACGTTATTAGGCAACCTTAAGTATAGGCAGTGCTACCATAACCACCTATAATTTACTGTTTTACTGATGAGTAGTCCTGTTGCTTTACTTACGAAAATTCTTCATGCTTCAGTAGTCCTATCCAGTTAGTTGGAACTACTTGTATAAGTAACAAGGTGGATACAAAAATTGATTAAAAAAAAAAAAAAAAGATTAGTGTGTTTAAGTTGGGATTTTTGATTTAAATAAATCTTTATATTTTAAAAACAAAGCAAATTGTCAACATTTCAGATTTGATTATAAATTATGTTAAGGCCCACATTTTACTATAATTAAATTAATTAAAAATAATAATTCTAAGCAGAACTGGAGAAGTCACTGGCCAAGCACCTGGAAGCAGGGCTTATTGAAGTGCTAAACCAGTTTTTCACAGCAGTAGCCTCTTCTATAGGTGCAAAAGGAATGCATAAATATACATTTCAGTTTTTAAATCAGTTCAGCTCAATTAAAGTAAGGAAACCAATGGGGAGTTGAAAAGACAGAAAAGCCTGTTTTCCTTTTCCTACATATGAATAAAAAACAGGTGTGAATAAAAAACAGTAAGATCTACTAGTTATAAAATCTTAAAGACATGGTGACCAGAAACAGTCAGTTTCTGTTCATTAATTTCAGATAACGTTTCCTTTGTTTAATAATTTATTTAATTTTAAACACAAAAGACATTTTGATAATCTTTTTAATAAACTTTTTTTCTTATGTATCCGGAAAGGTAGTTTTATTTAATTTATAAATAAATTAAAATATATTTTTGTGCTTTTTAATTTGTTGTAATTGCTGTCTGAATAGAGCTTGACACAAATGACAAATAAAAAAAATCAGTCATTCATTAAATAAGAAATACATTTATTCAGCTTTTTGCTTTTTATTGTGTCAGGAAATGGTGAACGATGTAAGTTATATAATTGCTGGAACAAATGTGTATGAATATAGTGCACTCTCCTGGTTAGCAAGAAGCACCAGATACAGTGTAAAACCTGTATTTGTATTACAAATCAACATGTTTTTATGGTTACCAGCTAATGAGAATCAGCTTTTCTTTAGGAAAATAACTAAAAAATACAAATGGAAAAGAACATTAGAATGGCTGAGTTTCCTTCTGGCCAATTTAAATCATGATGTAAACATTGCTTTGATTTCAGTCAAACCACCCTGGTAAATAAGGATTGTTTGTATAAGAGATGCAGGATCAGGCCCAAAAGATACAGACTTACATTTTTTTTTCTGTGGCCCTTTACTAAACAGTGAAAATCACCTAAATTAGTTCTTCAGTAGTCACATCCCATGATGTTACAGAGCATTTATTAAAGTATTGAACAATTCAGACAAAAGTTTAGAATCCTATTCCTTATCTGCTTTCTGACAGGTTGGAGTGGATTAATCGTAGTTTACCCCAAACTCCGCATAATTCTGGGATACATTTGTTAGTGAAGGGAAACGCTGCAGGTAAAAACGGGCTAAAAAACCACAGGTTATAAGCTGAACTGTAGAACTCCATCTGTCACCCTCTTGACTTAGCAAGGCCATACAGCTGTCTTCGCTGTTTTATCAAGTTAGTGAAAAGGACAAGTGAGAGTAGCAAGGCTTTGAAAGGAAGAAATCAACATAAGTGGCCACCTGTGTCTATTTGTAGTGATAGGGTCAAATGTGGCCTTAATGTAACCAGGTGCCACAGGCTCCAGTGATGTCAGCAAAGTTTGTCTCATAAGAGGCTCCTCCTCCCTCAGCCTACTTTGTCTGGTAGGGTGTGTCTTCATTGCAGAGTTACTTAGGCTTTTATTCTTGTCCAGTCCTTCCGGATCCCACAAAATTAACCTTTTACCTGGGGTTTAAACATCAAAGCCTAACAATGTTGACAAAATATGTTACATGTAACAATTATTCTTATTTCAATGATGAGGATTTTGTTTTCAAAAACAATTTGTGGGAGAAAAGCATGAGAGGATGGTCTTTCTTTGATAGTATGCCTGTAGCTAATTCATACACTACACTTGGTTTTAATGCATTGCCATTTAGTTTTCATATTTGGAATAGGAAGTATGAGGAGTTCTTTCCTGGCAATTTCCTGTTTCCCATAACTCTTCTACCCTTCCTCACAGGCTTATTAACTTTCTCTACATGTACATAAAAGACTGATGGCAATTTTTTTAGATTGGAATTACAGGGAGGGTCTCAGTCTGATCCTTTGCCTAAAACTGCAATGTGATCCTGAAGTATGCAGCATCTATCCCACGTATTTTGGTGTAAAATTTGTTTCTTCCTTTCTTAGGGCCAAACCCAGCTCCTAGTAGAGTCAAGACTCTCATTGACTTTATTGGGAATTGGATCAAATCATTTATTAGTAAGATCAACCATTTATTTTCCTTTTCTTTTTCTTTTCTTTTCTTTTCAAGTCCAGACATTTGCACAGAACATAACTGTTTCGAATTTTTCTATACCTGTAACTTCACTCAGTTGAAATAATGCGTATAAGCACATGCACAGGTATCCACAATTCAAATTCAAAGCCATTGTCCTCCTCACCCTTCTTTAAAGTGCAATAATGTATTTTATTCTCTGTCAGTGCTCCCAAGGCCACTGCAGTGGTTTTACGGGTTAACGGGTTCACTTGTACTTAATGCTGTACTTCAGATACTGTGCTTCAGTTCCCCAGACTACTGATAACAGCTGTTTAATCTCATCTCTGGGTCATGATGTACTGGGATTTTCTGAGTGGCTGTGACCTTGGGGGGGAATTAGACTGTATGTAATGTTTACAAGAATTGGAGACACCCTGTACCATTGAGCTACATTGCTGGATCAATGACTATTATTGGAAGGATTTTGCTGTAGGGGAATCTTATCACTGCATCATAATCTTATTATGAGTGGGTGATTGTTAATTGGGGTGTTTTAGGGCAATATGAAGTTAGGTATTTGTGCTGGGGCGGGAATTTAAATAGTAGGTTTCTGCTAAGTATTTTCCCAGCAGTGTTGTAACATATAAAAGCTTTGTGCCATTTATATTTTTAGAAAAATATCGTTGGGTAATCTGGAAATATCAAATTCGGATCCTGAAGCAAGCTAATTTGGAGTAATGTTTAATCTTGTGTTGTAGAAGTGCTTTACTTTTCATTCCAAGATGCTTTTAACATTTGGTTTTTGTAGTTTTTGTACCGTGCATACTTACACTGAAGGAAGGGAAAAACAAACTAAAAGAAAGGAATTTTTAGAAGATGCAGAATCTAGCAGTAACATCTTGTTTATAATTATGTTGAAAGTGATTAATGTCGCTTCATATGAACACGTTCTGAGGACCATGGTGACAGCAATAACCAGTACAGATGCTAACAAGGAGTCTTGTGGCACTTTTAAAGACTAACAAATGTATTTATTGCATAAGCTTTTGTGAGAGAAATATCACACTTTGTCAGATGTTTGACAAAGTGGGATTTCCCCCCACGAAAGCTCCTGCAATAAATACATTTGTTAGTCTTTAAAAGAGCCACAAGACTCCTTGTTTGTTTTGCTGAACTAGATTGACACAACTACCTGTTTGAAACAATACAGATGCTGTTGTCCTTCGCTAATGTGTGGGCAAATTTTTATGCTCTTGAAAACGAGGGACTAACAGCATTTTCGTGAATCCAGGTATTGCAAAGCAGTCCCCTTTGCAAGTTTTCTACACAAGTTTTACCAGTGCACCTCAAACTTTTATCTGTAGCACCACTTTCCACCCAATCATTGGCCTCTCCTGAGTAGACCGACAATCATGTGACATCGCATGATCATTTTGAAGTGTACTAGAAAGACGGTACTAAGCTACTTTTAATTTATGATCTAACAGTTTGAATGCATTTCTTCATAGGTTACAAATTACTGCATTGACCACATATGCTATTAACTTTTCATGGTTAATTTTTATAGTTGTGCATTTTCATTTTTTTGCAGGTATATTGTAGATATCTGACAGGTCTATTAAGATGAGGTATTGTTTACATTAGCACTTACTTTTGTGGTTTCTTAAGTCACAAGAAATCGTCTGAGGAATTATAGGTCTATAATTCACAGTTGTCTGTTGTTTTTTTTATATGTAATTGATTGTCAAAACATTGCATTGAATTCCGTCACTGGTAGGATGTTCCTCAGAATGTCTATGTAATATTAAGCCAGTCAGGAGATACAAATGTAAATATGTTTACACAGAAATGAGGAATGCACGAAAGCTGGCTTGCTTAAGCAGCATGATTAGATGCTGGAGGGACACTGAAAATGTAGGTTGCCTAAGTATGCCTCCAGAAGTAAATCTCCACAAGCAATGCTTAAAATAATTTGCTTTCTAATATTGGATGAATTATGGCTATACAAAGGGGGGAAAGAACACAGGATTGGTTTTGATAATAAAGCAGGCAGACGTTTCATTAAATCTTTTTCTCAGTGAAACCTAAGGATTTTAGAATTGTTCTTGGGTAGTTTTGTGGGTATGCGCTGTGTAGCCTTTGGGCTTTAAGCAAATACTTAATCCATTTCTACTTTTCTCTTTGTTTTTAGAGAAATGTAGTCTATCTACACAGGCCTTTGTTTTCAGTTTTCCTGAGCAGTAGCATTGTAGCCAACAATAACTGGGAGATCTCTGACGTATGTGTTTCATAACTGAAAGTTAGGCATTCTTTGCAAGCTATCATATTTAGGGCTGTGTGTAAGGGCACACACACAGAGAGCATTGTTTACTTCCTCTGAAAGTACTGGGACATTCAGTACTAAGAAGTATGATACGCTTGCACAAACACTGGGGCCAGATTTATTTCTCAATCCTATCTTTCCTTTCCAGTCTTGGAAAGTAATTAATCTGCAACACAGTTTGTTCTTGGATTGCAGTGCATTATTCTCTAATCATTTACAGTTTTACAAAACTCCAGAACTAATTTAAAGGAACATTTCTGTCATGTACCCAAGACTGTGGGCTCAGGCTTTAGCAGTAACTAAAATTTGAGACGCAAGAAATTCTTTTATAGACGTTTCTGTGACTTTCAAACTTTTATTTTTCTTTGGGCTGTTTGCATATATTTTGAGGGATCTTTTTATTGCATGTTTATTTATAATGAAAAGATTCACATTTAAACTCCAGATAAATTATTTCTGCTGCAATACCTGAATGCAGCCAATGTGTCCTTGGAGAATACTGTGTAGATATTAAACCACAATCTAGTTTGTGTGTGTGTAGATATTAAACCACAGGTAGT
>ML685837.1:492689-511595 GCA_007922175.1 Pelusios castaneus
TGTGTGTGTGTGTGTGTGTGTGTGTGTGTGTGTGTGTGTGTGTGTGTTAATAACTTTCGATTTTCCAGACTTTATGCCATACATTGAAATTTATTCCAGTCAAAAAATGTTAACCCATTCAGCTATATCTGCATTTGTGCAACATCAAGGATCTGACACAACCAGAAAATCAAAGAACTTAAAAGTTGATCCATGAACCCCATATTGTCTAAGTGATATTAATGTCTTGTTTTGTCTGTTTCTTTTAAATTTTTGTTTGGGGGGGGGAGGGACCACGAAGCAGAGTGGATTGAGATTAGGTAGTCAGATGGGATTTTGAGTTTTAATTGTAAATTACCATGTTGTAAACCAGTAGCTTTTGTTAAATTGTACATGGCATGCAGACCACCCTGTTTTCACAATAATTTTGCATCACTTCCCTTCTGCCAAGAGAGATTTTTGTTAATGAACATTGTAAAGTTCTCATGCAGAGTCTTTAATGGTAAAGTCCAGTGGAATTTGCAGGCAAGGAAAAGGATAATTAAGTATCGTGTAAAGCAGGGGTTCTCAAACCCTGGCCCGCAGGCCAAAAGTGGACTGCACTCCTCGGTCCCGATTTGCAGCTGGAGCCAGGCTGCAGCCGCCTGCCTCCTTCCCCTCTCCGGCACTGGGCTCCGTCTGGCTGGTGAAGAGGAAGGGAGGTGCCGGCCAGGAGGCTGAGCGGGCCGCTGCCCGCTGAGGGCCTGGCGGGAGTGCCCAATCCCGGTCCCCGAGCGGGGCAGGACACCCTGTGGGGATAGGGACCCAGACCGGAGCTGACCTGCGGGGAGCGCTGCGGAGGAGGTTCCGAGTGTTCATGGGCATCCAGTCCTTTTAAAAAAACAAACAAACAAAAAAAACCTTTTAATTTAAAAAAAAGTCTTTTTGTTTCGAGGGCCAAAAATATAATTTTTACAAGCCTTAGGATCCACCAGTCTAATTAAAAATTAATATAAATTTAGTTATCTAAATATTAATTAATGTATTTAAATTGAAAAACAATTTACATTTAATTAATTAAATTTTAATCAAATAGACTGGTGGCCCTTCAGGATTGTAAAAATTATGTTTGTGGCCCTCGAGCCAAAAAGTTTGGGAACCTTTATTTTTAAAGGGAGATTGAAAAGCTTTTCCTGTAATCATTAAGTTTTGAGTTATTGATGTACACATGTGGCTTGTTACAGATGTTCGTTTCAGTCAAAGAGTAGGAGATAGCTTCAGGTGCTTTGATCCTGTGAAGTGCACATACTTTCCACTTCTGTGGTGCTTTGCACTTTGTTGGCTGGCGTCCTTTAAGCGTATTGGGCCAGTAATACTAATAGTTACCCACAATTCAAACGGCTACTTATGTATTTGTGTAGTGAATGTCTTGGGGGTAGTCAGCTGTTCCAGAGAAGCATTTCAGTTGTGCTGGCTAGTGCGTGCCACTTCAAGGTACATCTACACTGCATGCTTCATTCAGTCATCTCTAGAATATACACCCACATAACCCTCCCCCCCAAGATCTCCAGCATGGGTATAAACAGCAGTGTAGCCAATGAGGCGCAGTTTAGGCAACTAAAGCAAAGACATGCCTGAACGATGTGGGTTATGTGAGTACATACCCGGCGTGTTCTCTTCTTGCCCAAACCATGCCTCCCCATCTAACCTGCTTCTGGAGCCTTTCATAATAAGTTTCTAGCAGTGGAAGGCCGCAAAGAAAAGTTCTGCCACCTATCCACTGCTTGAGCCTTTCTCCTCTATGGGGAAAGACTCTGGCCGCCTTTCCTTGCCACAGTGAAAAACACTGGCAGCAGGGAGTTGCTGAAGCTTTTCCCTTGATAGACCTTTCGTTAACTTGTAGCTATACAGCACAATGTGGATGCAACGGGCTTTATTTACACGGCAGCACGTAGCTATATAAACCCTATACCACCACCAGTGTAGAGGTAGCCTTCCCATTCAGCTGTGTTCACTGTAAATCGCACTAAAATTTGGTCGTTAGCGCCATCTGCTTTTTACAGTTTAGTTGTGGAACACGTTTTGAGCACTCAGTAGAAGACATTCAGCAGTACCACAGAAGCTCAACTCCATGTTGGGGAAAGAGAGTCTAGAGTCTGAGTCCCTAAGCCCGGAGTGCCAGAACCGGTATACACACGAGTGGCTGGGAACTACTTCTATAGTGTACATGGAATCACTGTGGCCCATAACCAAGCAATTGCATTTTGCTTTTGGGAACTGTTACATTAACTTCTCTTGAGGTACACGGATGGAATCTGTCATTTCCCCCATTGGCATTCACAGCTGCCAAAAGTGTGTGTACTAAGGTATGTATTCTTTGGTTTCAGGCAGAGGTAGGATACAGCAGCGTGCACAGTGACTTTGCCTGTTTACACTGCAGGTTTACTTCAGTGTAGCTGAATCAGATGTTGGCCATTGATTAGATTAATAAATTCACAGTTGCATAGATTCTAAGACCAAAAGGGACCATTGTGGTGATCTAGCAGCTGATCTCTTGTATAGCACAGGTCACAGAACCTTCCCAAAATAAGGCCATGTACACACTACAGTCTTGTCCCGCAATAACTTTTATTGCGGGACAAGCAAGCGTTATAATTATAACGCTTGAGTGCGTTCACACAGCACTCCTTCTAGTGAAAGGAGTGTTCACACGCTCCTTTCAATTTTAGCTAGAAGGAGCAGTGCATGGTGGGTACCTATCCCACCATGCACTGCCCTGCCAGCCGAAAGGCTGGCAGTGGTGCTGCCTTGAGCCCAGTCCTGCTGGGGCTCAGATGCGCTGGGGCTCAGCTGCTGCCGGCCAGCTGAGCAGCAGTTGAGCCGCGGCTCAGCCAAGCCTGGCTTCGCAGCTGAGCCGGGCTGCAGGGGCTCCAGCTCCCCTGGTGGGGCTCCAGCCGCCAGGCAGCTGAGCCCCGCCGGGGAGCTTAAGACCCCCCGCTGCAGCTGAACCTCACTGCTGGCCAGCGGTGGCCACCGCTGCCGAACCCCACAGCCGGCCCCAGTGGGGGCTTGAGAACCCCTCCGTGGCCAACTGAGTTCCCTGGAGCCCGGTGGGTGGAGGGGCTCCACTGTCGGCGGCTGTTGGAGCCCCGTCACTCACCGGTCTCCAGCTGCAGAGGTTCGGGTGGCGGGGGGCTGTGGCGCTTAAGCGTGCAGCTCCCGCCGCCACCCAGTCCCCTAGCTCAGCCCCGGGGCTTCGAGTGGTGGCGGGAGCTGCTCCCACCGCCACCCAAAGCCCTGCAGCTTCACTGGGGGGGTGGCCCAAACCGGCGAGAGCAGCCGGTTCGGGCCACCCTCCTAGCTCAGCCCCGAGGCTGAGCTAGGGGGCTGGCTCTAACCGGTTGCCCGGCAGCTTTAATATGTCAATTTTACTGCTCGCTAGAGCAGTGAAATTGACATATTTGACAGCTCCAATGTCCCAGAGTGGCCCGGTTTGGCACTCTGGGACATTTCCGGAGGCTCTCAACAGCGCAAAAAGCGTCCACACAGGCTGTAACATGGAACAACTGTTCCGTGGTAAGCCTTACCACCCTCGTTTAGGTGGTTTACATGTTGCACGGCAAGAGGGCTGTTGCCGCGGAACAAGAAGCTTTAGTGTGTGGACGCTTTGATTGTTATTGCGCGATAAGGAGCCTTACCGCGCGATAACTTTGTAGTGTGTACAAGGCCTAATTGCTAGAGCACTTTCTTTTTTTTTAGAAAAGCATCCAATCTTGATATAAAAATTGCCCGTAATGGAGACTCCACCATGATCTTCAGTAAATTGTTCCAATGGTTAGTTACCCCTTACTGGTTTTTGTTTTTGTTTGTTTGTTTTAAAAGAAAAGATGACTTTCCAGGCTGAATTTGTTTAGCTCTGATTCCTAGCCACAGGATTGCTTTACTGTAATCGGGTCAGATCTCCAGTGTAGACAAGATCTGAGACAGCTAATAAATCATTCAGCAACTCCAAAGAACAGATATTCATTCCTGATTTTTCTTAGTTAAAACAAATGGGGGGGGGGGGGGGGACACTTTGAAAACCTTTCAGTTTTTTCCTGCAGCATAAAGAAGCAAAAATGTTCTAAGCCCAATTTGAGAGAGAGAGAGAGAGACAGAGAGAAAAGAAGATTTATAGGTCACTGTTAAAGGAATTTTGGTTTTAAATTTTAAATTTCTAACTAGGTTAACATTTAATTATGGAAGCTTCATGTCATGTTAAAAGTTAGTTCTTTCTCATTCTGAGTTCACTCCTGAAAGGTGCTGAGAGCATCTTCTGAGAGATGCAGAATGGGGCCGAGATTGAGGAAATGAAATTAGAAATGGGGGAAAGCTACTTTAATTATAAATAGCTGTGGTAGGAAAGTAAATGTTTATGTGCGTAATAGTACAGTACCTACTGTGTGTGTATTTTAAGAGAACCAGCGAAGAGTGGCACTGAAATGCTTTGCAACAGTCAAATTCAATATAGTCTAGAATAAAAAAATCCCTGCAGATGCTGGAGTTCTCATCTGAAACCTATATGGTGTAAGTCACAGACTGTTCTGTATTATGAGGTGAAGATTGCAAGTGATTCTGATAACATGAAGCTCTGTAACATGATACCTCCCATGCATACCGTTATGGAAATGTGCATTTCTAGCCCCCACCCTCACCCCCCAAACTCTCCAAGAATCAGAAGTTGGTAGTCCTGCTTCATTCCTGCATAAATGGCTGTTATAATTGATAATGCTTTTTGTAGTGTTGTAGCTGTATTGCTCCCTAGATATTAGAGAAACAAGGTGGGTGAGGTCATGTCTTTTAGTGGTCCAACATCTGTTGGTGAAAGAGACCAAGAAGAAGAAGGCGAGTTCCGTGGAGCTCGAAAGCTCATTCCTTTCGCTGACAGAAGTTGGTCCAATAAACGATACCGCCTCACTGACCTTGTCTCATAAAGCGTTGTTGTTTTACTCCTGACGTACCTGTTGAATTCAAGATTTATAGAACCAGGAAACAGCAAAGCTACAGGCACAAAAAACAGTTCTTACTACACTGTGAGATCAGAAGGATCCGGGCAAGACTTTAATTTAGGTCTAAGTTCAGATTTCAGTGACAAATTCAGGAAGTTGTACATTAAAATATGTTTGGACACTGTTTCCTCCATCAGTGTTCTTTAGCTAAAAATAAAACCTTGAGTGATGGCTATAAATAATACCATGGGTTAAATTCTCTTTCATCTCATTAAATTCTACCAATTTGCCAAAGTAGAAGAAAAGGATAAAGGTACAAGCATGCAATTGAGCGATGTACAGTTTATAGTGTTGAGAGTTTTCGGAACATAACCCAATGCTAAATTGCTATCTAATTATTTCACTGGTAAAATTAAAAGGATGTGGTTCTACAGAGACTTTTAGTATTTCTTTTTTGAAATAGAAAATGGGGAAAATCCATGCCTGGTGAAAAGCCCATTGACATTAGTGGAGTCACACCAGGGATGTGTCTAATGTCTAATGTGTCTAATGTCTAAATGCAGAACAAAGGGATATTCCTTTGACCTCAAGTTTATTTTTAAAGAAAATGTACAGTATATTTTTAAAAATTTGGTCACTTTATGTTTGGTGCAAGCTACCTTCTCAGCTTCACGTTCTTCTGTTACTGTCCTAGTCTAGCTTATTGAACAATGAGCAATAATTGCAAGCAAATCTAACTTTTCACTGTAATTTTTAGGAGCAGTACTTGCCAGTAAAATGAAGTTTCACAGTGGACAAAGGACATTTTCTATACTATTGGCCCATCGTTATAGAGTTCTTTGAAAACAAGATGGAGGAAGAGGGGTGCAAGTTTTTGTCCTTTGAACAATATCTAAGGATAATATTCTAATGAGAGAGTGTTTTTCACACATGTTTTTGTGTTAACACTGAGATGGGTTTAAGGTATTTTGGTGCTAGGATTTGTCATCCACAGCTGGGGTCTCTTAGCAGAATTCACCATTTGTTGTGGATGAGAGGTTCTGAGAAGCCATTTAAAGCAGCTCGGTTCCTAAGAGATTTCTGATAATGGTCAGTGAAAGCAGTAATCTCAGAGACCTAAGGGGATAATGACAGTCAATAACATGGCTGCCAATCTTTAAGCTTAATCATGACATATTTAGGATGAGACAGGGTTATTTTGTGTGTGTGTTCATGTTGTTGGGAAAAAATAGATGTGTGTAAAGAAATAGATATTGCAATGAAGTTAGCCTGCATGTGTGATAAGTAGTATATACTGCAATGAAGTTAAGCTAGATGTGCAATAAGAAATACATATTGCAATGAAATTAGATTTCACTAGGGAAAAAAAAGAGAGAGAGACAGCTTTATTGTTCTGGTGAAAATGATGCAAATCAATGCCATTGATACACTGGGAAAGGCTAGCACATTCTATGACAGCATATTGCATATATAGCCAAATCAGTGTTGCATGAGCTAAAAGCTTTATAGTTGGAAGGGTTTTCTCGAAGGAGACATTTGTACATAGCAGGTTCAAGGATGTTTCCAGGTTGCATTCTATTTCTATGAAAAAAATGTTTATAAAGATAGAAACTTGTGACCTAGTCCTGGAAAGTATCTCAAGTGTTGATACCTCAAATATTAATGCAGACGAATTGGTAAAATGTTGTTCCTTGTTTTGTAAAATTTGATTCAGACATGCATTTCTTAGTGAAATTTAAATAGGCAAGATTTCATATATGCCTGACTAATTCAGAGCAGTCCATGAGGAGGAATGATTGTATTGGAAGTTAAGATGATATAGTTATTACATATCTATGACTTCTCCCTAATCTATCCAGAAGTTGTTACCTTTTTAAAGAGTGTATGTTCTGAATTTTCATGTGTACAGTTTTTTTCCCCTGTTCCAATTTCTGATTGCCTCGTGTGATAATAAAAAGGCCTCCGTATTTGGTAGCAAATAAAAAATAGAAACATATTGTGCTTTTTAATTGTTTAGAAGTTTTGACGTAGTTTGTTGCCTTCCAAAAGTAGAATGAAGTATAAAAAATAATCACTTAAAACTAAAAAACCATTTAAAACTAAAAGCTTAAAAAGTAGATGCTTAAGCACAATAGAGCAAAAATGAACTGCTGCTTTTTAAAATTGAATTAAAGGTTTGTTAGGGAGCAAGAAGAGTTTTTGAATATGTGTGCATGGAGGTTTATTTAAAGAGTTAAAGGATAGCAAATACTTTTCAGTGAATACAGAAAATATGGGCTAGGTTTATACAAAAAACAAGTCTTATGTGAGTTTTAATACTGGAGAAAGTTGCTAAATTGCATGCACAGGAAACTGAAATACTTATTCACAGAACATGCAAAGGAAAACTACTTGACACTTCCTTCCCCTATACCTCACCTCTTATATAGATGAATCATTCCTAGGAATGAGGGGTAATTTAATCTCCATATCATGTCCAATTCAGTCCTTCCTCTCTCTGCTACAGGTGCCAGTTGGTGCCCATTTGCCTTGAGTTTTAGGACAAAGATAAACTCTTGCCACCTTGGAATCCAAGTACCATCCACTAGAAACTGGATTAAAACAACGAACTAATTTTTCACAGAACTCTGAACAGCTATCAGATGGTGACCAGTCAGCTGACCTGGCAGGATTTGATCTGATGCTCTAGATTCAAATGAAAGACTCTTTCTTCTGTTACCAATCCCTCCCAAGCCTCTTAACTGTGTAGTAGGTTCGGAACAAAAATATTGTTTTACCTTTTATTTGAGGTCTGTAGTGTTAAACGGAGCTATGCAGAAGATGCAACATTAGGTTTGGTTGAATTTGGTTTGTAATTTTTTTTGGGGGGGGGAGGGGGAAGAATTTTGTTGTTTGTGTAAGAGCTCTTTGCTTCAGTTTTCCCACATGACTAGCTTAAAGTAGGCTGGTGTACAGTCTTTTTTGTCCCCTTCTTAACTGTTTGGGCCATGTTACTCTTGTACTTACTATCTCCTCCATCTCTAAAAACACATAAAGCAAATCTGAGCTGTGCTGCACTGGCTGTTTTTCCCATAGGCTTCTGCTCACCCCCTCCCCTTCTCTTCATTGGCCAACTGGTTTTAGCTTGGCTCAGCTGACTGAGAATTAATGTAGGTCAGTATAGCAATGTGGAATTGCCTAGCTGCTCTCATTTCCAAATCCAGATCTGTTTAATCTGGCATGTTTCCAGCTTTTTCTAAATACTACTCTAGGCCTAGAGCCTATGTGGCATGACAAGATTGACCAACAGAGGGGCAACGTTTTTAAATGGATGTTTTCTTTTTTTATTTAAATAAGTAATGTTGGGGGAAAAAAATAAAGCTCTTTAAATAAAGGCAAGACTTAAAACTAGTTGAATGGAGCTGAGGCTTTCTGAATATTTAAAATACTTTCTGAACATTCAAAATCAAGATATTTTGAGGAAGTTTATTAGTTCACAACCTGATTATCAGAGAGTCTGAGAATTTGCAATTTCCACTGACTTCAGGAACTCTGTGCATCTAGCACCTAGAAAGTAATTATAGGCAGAATTTAGTTCCTAGTAAGTAAAGCTAACCTAATTTCTATAATCTTTTGGATAGCTATACTAATATTTTTATACTGGAAACTGAGTTTTAGTAAATCAAGACTTCATTATTTTTAATGATTCTGAAAGATTCAGTGTGTAGTTTGAGGCTCATGTTTCCTTCACACTCTCTTTTTTAGACTGAGTGAATGCTTGTAGTATAGTATTTTGCAGGCCCTTCTTAGTGTGGAATGCAAATTATTTTTTTAGTAGCAAATGAAAAAAAGTAAAAAGGCTTTCACTAAAACTGTCACCTTTGTGTTCTGCAATTAACCTACATTTTAACAAATGGCTCCAGAGGGCTGACAAAGTTTATTGAAAGGAATGTCTTTAGCTGTGTGAAAATTCCATGCCTGAATAGCTTTGAGAGCCTGCATTTGTCAGGCAATTGTATGCAGGGAAGGGTTTTTGTTGAGTCTTCCCATTGTTTACTGTTGTCTCTTCTCCCCCACCTTCTCTATGCCTATTAATAGTGGTTTTGTAACTCCTTTTTGCAGCGGTGGCTTGACTGTAAATCATTAACTTATCCATCTATACTTCAATTATTCTCTAAACAAAGGTGCATTCTCGTTGGTTGATATGACCATTAAAACATTTTGATATACAGCTAAATAGAGCCTTTATTATAGATGTGGTATGAACTTTAGCTATCAAGGGGTGTGTCTACACTGGCAGCTTAGGTCGACTTAAGGAGGCTTAAGTCGACCTAAACAAAGCCACGTCCACGCTGGGTTTTTATTAAGTCAACTTAAGCATTTCCTTAAGTTGATTTAAGGAAAGCTTAAGTCAACTTAATAACACCTGGTTTTAGGTCAACTTAAGCCTTAAGTTGACTCCTTAAGTTGATTTAAAGTCAGTGTGGATGGGAATTAGCACCTAAATCGACTTAATGAATTAAGCCGACTTAATAAGGTCAACAAGGGGCTATGTCTACACTAGAAAAGTTAAATTGACTTAATAAGGTTGACTTTAAATTGACTTAACATTGACCTTATTAAGTTGACTTAACAAAGTCGACTTAACTTTTCTAGTTTAGACATAGCCACGGAGGATACACCATAAATGTATTTGAGCAGCTTTTATCTTAGTATTTTCAGATTCTCTTTAATTGTACATTTTTAAATGTTAGAAAATGTTACTAGGTATTAACTTTTTGCTCATTGTTTGTGTCAAGCTGCATCGAGGTATTAACTAGAATTTAATTAAACACTTGAAAACAGCATATAAAACTTTTATTAAACAAAACATTAGATGGGGGTCTCCCTGTATTTACCTCCACCAGCAGAGGTCAGCAGTTCTTAACATGCCCCCACAGCTGATGGCTTAGGTGTAAGTCTGTTGAGAAGATTGGGGACATTCCAGAAGAGTCAGCAAGGGCTTTTTGTCACCTGCAATGAACCTTCCATTCCTCCAAGGTCATGTTAAAAAGAGGAGGAGCAGAGCAAGTTTTGAACCAACTCTGCCTGACTTTGAGAAGCCACCAAATCTGTAAATAGAAGTTCAGAGGAGGAGAGGACAGCTCCTTCATGGGCTTCATAGTCGGCTTTGCAGAGAGCCTTCACACCTGAACTTGATTGTCTTTCCTTTTACTCTTTGTCCCCAGTTCCTGAAAACATTTACTCTCACACTTCATGTGCCTTCCATGCTAGATACTAGACTGATAGCTGTAGTCCAGATAGATCTGTAATGATCTTTAATCCAGTTAGAAAGAGGAGACAAGAAATTTGCAGCTTCCTATGGTTTTTGTGTACCTTGAACACTTACCTTTATGGTTACTTTAAAACTATTTCTAAGTGTAAAGTAGCTGATGAAGGAGGCAGGACTCACTAGCAAAAACTACAGAAGGTGTCATTTTTACCATATTTACTTCCAAACTGATTCATTATTCCTAAGCAAGATGATTTGTATGACTAGCAATATATAGCTAGTGTGCAGAAAATTAAATAGTTGGCTCAAGTTACCTCCTTTGTTTAGGAGAGTCATAGGACCAGGACGTTTTCACCTTAGTGAAACTTGGCCATTTTCTGTGACGAAAACAAGCAGGCAAAACTGTAATGAAGATAAGCCACCCAGTCCTGAAATGGTGAATCAAAGTGATTTATGATAGCAAAATAATAACAAATTACTTTTATTTATTTCTCTCTCCTTGGGTTCTGTTTCTAGGGTAGCTTGTCTGATTCCCTTTGCAGTAGGTAATGTTCATCTGAGCAATGAAGCAAGAGCTCTAGCAGTCTGGACTATCCCACCTGCCACTCAGTGTTGCTTCCTCTTAGTTGTATTCTGGCAGTAAAGAATGGGGCCTGACCAAATAGAAATGTGAAATAAAACATTATTGCTCATGATAGATTGGAGTCAGTAGTTGATGCTGGTATTCATATCTTGATAGTAGATTTGAAAAATGCCTGTCCCACCCCTCTTCTTCCTGCACCATCCCTCTTCTTCCAGGGGTGCACTCCGTTTCCCTGCTGACCCCACCTCCCCCCAGCTGGGCACCAGGGCGGGCAGAAAAGGTATCAGTACTCCATACCCCTGCGTACCATCTCAAAAAGAAAGCACTGATACAGCATATAAATGAGCATATTTTAGGCCTTTGGCCCAGAGAAGTAACAAAAAGTAACACATGTAGCTCTAACCTTAGCACTCTACCCTAGGTCAGGAGGGTGCTTTTTCAAAACCAGAAGGGTGCTTTCCACTTTAGGCTCCAATAAACTGCAAAAGTACATTGCAAACCCACAAAATCGCTAAAAATAATACCCCCCTTAACAAACCACCTAAAAAACCAAGCATCAATAATATGCACAAACCTGCCAGCCTATAAAATAACTGTACCCTAGCAATTTGGGGGTAAAAAAGCTAAGTTTGAACTAAAAAAAACCCCAACAACATATTGGTTAGAACAGGCCTCAACAAATCCTAGACGCCTGTTGCCATGGAGCCACAGAGTGTTACTGGGGCTAATCACCAGCTACTCCTTCATTTAAGTTTTTTCTTTAGTGTTTGTTTTGTAAACAATTATCCATTTAATTATTCATTTTCTTTCAAATACTCATTTATTATCTTATGCCATCTTAATAAAAGTTATAAAATTGTATACATTCAGATATCAATGTAAATATTCCTGCCATGCAAGGACCCTTGGAAAAGTCCTTTGTAGCCTAATTCCTAAACAAAAACCTCATCTTCTAATTAAATCTATTGGCAAGCCAAGCTCATAACGTCACCCAAGTTACTAAACACCTAAAAATCAGGCAAGAATAAGACCTCGCTGCTCTTTGGGGTGGGAACTTCACTGATCGTAACCTCCAAGGTCAGGCAATGGATCTTTCCAACTATACTGAACTTGATTTAATAGGATTCCATCTTCTCCAGTTGCTGCAGTGTCCCAAGTGAAACTTTTAGTAAACTTTCATTCCTTGGTCTGAACCATTCAGAATTTCTAGCCACAGAGTGTTCCTGGAGAAAATAGTATACCTCTTTTTGCTACAATGTTATCCTAGAGCTACATAAAGAATATTTTCCCCACAAGATTTGAAAAGGAAGCTACTTAGATACAAGTACAAGCACTACACGCCATGCAACCTTTCCTTTCCTGCATCAGTCTTCAGCTGAACCGAGCTATTTCTCACTGTTTGGTAACTGTATCTCACAATCGCTTACCAATAGGATTCCAGCGGAATCCAGAATGTGATATTACAGGTCCTCATTAAAACTTTCATAGCTTCCAATTTTAGATCTCCTAACTTGCAATTCAGCAAGAGGCTTAAGTTTGTTGGAATTCTGTTATTTGATTTGTAAGACCCTGTTTTCTGCTCTCTGGGTAAAATGAGATCCATAGTTTAGCCCTGGATTGTATCCAATGTACCAAAACCTAATCTTAAACCTAATCTCTTGACCACTTAGAAATATATTTTCATTCTCAGGAAAGAGTTGATACAATAGCTTATATCTAAACTATTCTAATCTATGGAAAAAGTTCCATGCCTTTCTCATGGTCTTTGGCAGTATTCTGAGAGGGCTACATTATCCTCCAAGATCTATGTTGCCACATGGATCCCATTATCCAGACAGAGATGTCAACAATCTAGACATCTCCTTTGAGATTTTGTGACTCATTCTGCTGAAGATATGCAACATGATGGATGGATTAACTCTGACCCTTTAGCGATAAAGCTAGAGTTTTTAAGTGGTCGTCGATACATTTTTTTCCTATGCATTACAAAATAGAGTTGCTATTCTGTCTAGAAATAATTTTGGGGCCACAGAGACTGCAAAATTCTCTTAGTGAATTTCAGAATCAAGGCATGCATTAATTATAGTAATATCTGAGTATATTGTATAGAAAAAGGTGAAATTATTTATTCTGGGTAGAAGTCATTTCTGAATTCAAATCTAATTGAATGGACTTTGGAGCATCTTTTAAAATCTCAGACTAATTCTAAAAGATTACCCAGTAGTTAGTTGTAATTGACCTACAGTCACCGTTCTGTTGTTCTTTGTTTTTAAAGACCATTTTCATGTTTAACTGTTTTATTAACCTCCTTATGGGGATGTTGGTCACAGCTTGCTACTTTCCTTAAATTACGACTTCTATCCAGAGTACCGAGGTCAAAGCAGTAATAAAGCAAATGTTTTCTTGCGTGTAACTTTGATTTCTCCCATTATGGATGCACTAGTACAACTTATCTAGAATTCTATATTTGTTTTGTTTAACATTGGTTAGATACTCTTTTGCCTCCTGTAAATCAAGACAAAGAGCATGTCAAATGGGGCTAATATGTAACAATGAAATCAGTTATTTAGAATTTTAGACTCCGCTTTATTCAGGCTTTTCACAAGATTTCTTTGGTTCTATAGGGACAAGATAACAAATAGCCTCAAAAATGGAAGAAAGTTAGGGGGGAAAAGTGGTTTTCAGATACTGTCCTGCAAATACTCCTGTGCATGTGAGCTGTTCCATTGCAGTCATTTTGGTTCGTTAAGGGAAGACTTTCAGCTTACAACTAGGTAAGTGTGGGGGTCCAAAATGAACTGTGGTAGGGTCACCGCCCCTAGGAGCTTGGGGACCCACTTGTGTTCTATATTTTAAGTGACTTTAATTATTTAATTACTTGGCACCAGGGGCATGTCTGCCCCCAAAATAAGTTTGAGGCCCAAGCCCGTGGCCCGGGTCCTGCTCCTGGGCCAGCTTCGGTCCCCCAGGGGCCTGATCCAGCCCAGATTGGGCTCCTGCCTTCTGCGGCCTGGCCCCAGCTCCCTGGCCATGGTCCGGGCTGGACTGGGCTGCCGCCAGCGGGCGGGCCCCAGCTCCCCGGCCACAGTCAAGGCCGGATCAGGTGGGCCCCAGCTCTCCCGCTGCGGTTGGGACACTGGCTCTGGGACTCAGGGCACATGCCCCATGTGCTCAGCACCAGCAGTGCCACTGCTTGGCACATGAAATTAAATGACAATCGCAAGAGCTGCTCCATTGAAAAGTGGCCAGTATTGACACAGGAAGCTACTTTTTCATGGAGTTTATAATTAATCATACTATAACTCAGTTATGACAATTCAGTCCATGTTGGAACTTGGCATACAGAGTCTCAACCCCAAAGTACTGTAAATCTGTTTTAAAATTGTCCATAATAAAGTATGGTGGCTCTTCCAGACATGTATTTGTTTTCTGATCCCCGCCTATGGATTCCATTATTGAAAAAGCCTGCCTCATAACGAAGAGCCTGCCTCATAACATAACTTGTTACCAGTAAATATGTCATGTGTGCTTTTTACATGCTTGCATCCTGAGAGCATTAGATGGATTCCCCTTCAACTCCTCCCCCCACACCTTCCCTTTACAGTCTTAGGCCTTGTACACACGATCACTTTATCACGCATTAACAATCATTACCGCGCGATACCAACAACAGCGTACACATGTACAATAGGGCTGTTGCGCGTTAACTGCCTTGTTGTAGCGCAATACAAAAACCACCTCGACGAGGGTGGTAGCAGTTAATGCGGAACAGCTGTTGTGCCTTTCCACTCGTGTGTACGCTTACCGCGCAATGATTGGCCTCCGGAACTGTCCCAGCATTCCAAAGTCATCCTCTCTGGTCTTCCCCCCACCCACTCTGTGGCCGTGACGAAACAGTCCCTGCCCTGATCAGATTCCCGGGATTTTCGAATTTCTTGTCTGTTTCACTTCCTGTTCTCTTCCTCGTGGAGTGGAGTTCAGCTCCGATCATCAGTAGCAATGGTGGCCCGTCGTGGAAGATGCGCACCCCTTTGGAGCACGGCAGAGGTGCTGGACCTGATCAGCATCTGGGGAGAGTCCGCTGTGCAGGCGCAGCTACCCGGCAGCAGGCGAAATTATGATACATTTGGCATAATTTCTCGGGTCATGTCAGAGAGAGGGCATGATAGAGACACTGTGCAGTGCAGATCAAAGGTGAAGGAGCTAAGAATAACCTATCACCGAGCGAAGGAGGCAAACCGCCGTTCGGAATCAACACCTGCTACATGCACGTACTATAAGGAGATCGAAGCCATCCTCAGTGGGGACCCCACAACCACTGCAAAGAGTCCCGTGGACACATCGGCCCCCCCTCATCCAGTGAATGCCAGACCCGAGCAGGATGAGGACGTGATCGATGAGGAGGAGAAGATGGAGGATGACCTGGAGGAAAGCGCAACAGCGTGTAGCCAGGAGCTCTTCTGCACCCCCGCTGAGACGTCCACCCAAGACATGAATTGCAGCGTGTCCTCTGAGGCGGTAGAGAGAGGTTCCGGTAAGTTTCTGTTTCGTGCAGCTATGGCTCCTGCTAAAATATCATTGTCCGGGGTGGGGGTGCTTGCTGTCTCAGTCCCCGCTGTGCACGCTCTTTACTCTGCATTCATTAGAAGTGCATCAACACAAGCAGTGATTGTCAAATAATCATCTGCATTTAGGTCAGTAAAGGTTTCCTCGATGTACCTCCAGAGCCTACTACTCAGGTTAGATGGGAGAGCGTTTGTGTCTACGCTCCCAAAGATGGATACTCTGCCTCACCAGCTGCAAAGCACAGCCCTGGGAACCATGGCAGCACACAGTGCAGCAGCATACGGTCCTGGCTTGCAACCGGTGGCATGTAGGCTATGTATTCTAGCTGGCAGGGGCACTCTGAGGAGAGAGATATCAGGTTCCATCTATGTGCCCTGTGCAGAGTGTTAGCCCCCAGTAAGCTTTCTATTAGGACGTACCTTGTCCGCTTCAGCGAAGCATAGGATGTTGACTGCCTTGCACCTTCCAGTGGAATGTGCTACTGGAAGGTTACATTGGTTATCTAGGCTGTGTGTTAACAGCTTTATTATTATTATTTTTTTTTAAATTCGACCTTCACAAGGCCGGTGTCTACCCCAGCTGACCGCATGAGAAACATTCGGCGATGTGCTCAAAGAAACAGGGAGGATATGTTTCAGGACCTGCTGAAAACAGCACAGGAATCCGCGAGGGAGAATCGAGCCTGGAGAGAGGAATCCCAACAGAGGAGGCAGAAACACAGGGACGAACTGATAAGCGTGATGAAGGAGCAAACAGAACTGCTCAAGAGCATGATTGCTTTGCAGACCCAGGCGATTAATGTACGGGCTCCGCTCCATACAGTTCAGCCATGTCTGCCTCCCACACCCCGTAGTCCTTCAAAGAATTTCTTTGAAGGCCACCCGTCCCCCTGGTACACTGCAACATCCAGTCCCCCCAGAGCTACTTTTTAGAGACCCGCAGCTACACCCACCTGTAAACCCCCCCCCCCCCTTTAGGTTTTAATAAAAACAGTGACAAATAATTTGAAGAGTGCCTTTATTTGTAGACATTGAAAATCTCATAAGGTGCACCTGATGCGTCTTGGAAGTTAACTAGGGGAGGGCATCATTGAAATGGTCCCTGAGTGCCTTCCTTATGCGAGTAGCTTCTCCTTGGGCCCCCCTAATACTCCTAGTGGCTGGCTGTTCGTATGGTTGCTCGAGGCGCTGTGCCTCCATAGCCCACCCCCAGGGAAAACTTTTCTCCCCTGCTTTCACAAATGTTCTGAAGGACACAGCACAACGCAATCACAGCAGGGATGTTGTCCTCCGCCAAGTCCAGCCTCCCATAAAAACATTGCCAGCGGCCTTTTAAGCGGCCGAAGGCACACTCCACAGTCATTCTGCAGCGGCTCAGTCTGTAATTGAACCGCTCCTTGCTGCGATCTAGGTTCCCGGTGTACGGCTTCATGAGCCATGGCATCAGTGGGTATGCTGGGTCTCCGAGGATGACTACGGGCATCTCCATATCCCCCAGTAATTTTTTGATCAGGGAAGAAGGTACCCCCTTGCAGCTTCCGGTACAGACCAGTGTTCCTGAAAATGCGGGCATCATGCACCTTTCCCGACCACCCAGCATTGATGTCTGTAAAATGCCCCTTGTGATCCACGAGTGCTTGCAGCACCGTGGAGAAGTAGCCCTTCCTGTTGATATACTCGGTCACGAGATGGTCTGGAGCCAAAATAGGGATGTGTGTGCCGTCTATTGCTCCCCCGCAGTTAGGGAATCCCATGGCAGCAAAGCCATCCACAATCTCATGAACATTGCCCAACGTCACCGTCCTCCGTAGCAGAACACGATTGATGGCTCGGCAGACTTGTGAGAGGGCTAATCCGACGGTGGACCTCCCGACTCCAAACTGGTTTGCAACCGACCGTTTGCAACCGACCGGTAGCAGTCAGGAGTCACCATTTTCCAGACAGCAATTGCAACACGCTTCTCCATGGTTAGGGCTGACCTCATGTTGGTGTCTTTATGTCGCAGGGCAGGGGCCAACTCTGAACGCAGTTCCAGAAAGGTTGCTTTCCGCATTCGAAAGTTCTGTACCCACTGCTCGTCATCCCACAGCTGCATAACAATGCGATCCCACCACTCGGTGCTCGTCTCTCGCGACCAGAAACGGCGTTGCACCGTGTGCGGATGATTGGTGAAGGAGCTGAGCAATGCGGTGCTGTTGCTCTGCATGGCATCGATCAGCCCCTGCTCCTCACCGTCCTCGTCTGACTCGGAGCTCATTGCGTACCGAGCAACCAGCCGAGATGTATTTAGAATGCTGAAGGCGACAGTGGAGATCAGAGCAGGATCCATGCTGTCGCTGTTGTGATTGCTCACAAGTAGTGCGTCACTGCACTGTTGAAAATAGGCGTGAGTTGCTATTGGCAACGAGGAAGACGCAAGGGGAACACAGTGCACCACGGGAAACTGAGATTTTACCCATGGCGCTTTGCGTTCCTTTCCTTCATCCCATGATTCCAAGCCCAGATTGAGGGAAAATTGAACTGTGGGATAGGTGCCCAGAATTCATTGCGCTACACCGCGATATTGCAAAGAATTCTGTTGCGTTACAAGGAGCGAGGTGTGTACGCGCTATCCCGCAATAAAGGTCACGTGTTTTTTATAGCGTGATTGCCATGTTGCACTTTAATCTGATCGTGTGTACATAGCCTTAGAGTAAAATCTTGAATTAATTAATTTAAATAATCTTGGGGTGGGGCAGGGGGCGTGGGGTGAATTCCAGTGACTGGAATGGCTGTGTTTTTGTCCTCTCACTCAGAAATAATTGGATACTATTTAAAAAAGCAAGTGTATTAACCTTTGAAGGGGGCTGGCTTGACAGGCCTCAGAAAATGAAGTCCTCTGTTTAGCAAGAGATCAGGTCAGGTACACTCAGCACACACATCAGCAGGGCAGCGTTAGCCCCCAGGAAGGAATCTCACAGGGTGAAAGGGTACTTACCGTATTTTTCGGACTATAAGACGCACTTTTTTCCCCCAAAAGTGAGGGGAAAATGAGGGTGCGTCTTATAGTGTGAATGCGGTCCAGCAAGCAGTGTTCCCTCTAAGCTGCGAACGGCCGCAGAGCGGCCGTCGCACCCCCTGCACAGCAGTTAGGGACCCCCGCGCAGCCCGGCAGCCCCCGCTGCTCCATCCAACCCCCGGGGCAGCCGCTTTGCCGCCGCACACCCGGCCTGCGCCGGACCTCTGGGCTGGCCCTCCCCGCCCCCAGGTTGGGACAGGCAGGCTCAGGCTAGGGTCAGGAGCATGGACCTGCCTGCCTGTCCCACGCGGCCGGGCCAGAGGGGTGGCTGCGGCAGCGGTGGGCTCCCGGGCTCCCACCCGCCGTCCGCCTCCTTCCTGGGGCCGGGGCCGGGCTACTCCACGGCCTCGGCCTCCCAGCACCGGGCCGGGATCAGCCTCCGCCGCAGGGTCCTGTCCCGCACTGCCGGCGGCTTGCTGGGGCCGCCGTAGGGTCCACCCCCGCCCCGCCGGCGGCTTGCCGGGGCCGCCGTAGGGTCCACCCCCGCCCCGCCGGCGGCTTGC
>ML685837.1:511695-567539 GCA_007922175.1 Pelusios castaneus
TCTTCCTTCCTTCTTTCTCTTCCTGTTTCCTCTTCTTTCCTTCTTTCTTTCTTTCGTTCTCTTCCTTTCTCTTCCTTCCTTCGTTCTCTCCCTTTCTCTTCCTTCCTTCTCTCTTTTTTTCTCCCTTCCTTCCTTTTTCTTTCCTTCTTTCTCTTCTTTCCCTTCCTTTTTTCTTTCTTCCTCTCTCTTCCTTTCTCTTTTTTCCTTCTTTGTCTTCCTTTTTCTTTCCTTCTTTTCTTTCTTTCTCTTCTTTCCTTCCTCTTTCTTCTTTCTCTTCCTTCTTTCCTCTTTTTTCCTTCTTTCTTTCTCCCTTCCTTCCTTCTCTCTTTTTCTCTCTTCCTTCCTTCTCTCTTTTTCTCTCTTCCTTCCTTCCTTCCTTCCTTCTTTTTTCCTTCCTTTTTTAAAAAAACCTTTTAAAAATTAATTTTAAATGAAAACCTTTCTAAAAATTAAATTTCAATTCAAAATTCATTCAAATTCAATTAAACACGATTAATTCTATTTTCAATTACTTTAACTTCAATTAATGCCTATACCGGTAATTTCTGTCGTGTGAGTTTACACAAAAATTTTCTCATTTGTTAATGGAAGTGATGATGGTTCTTAACACCACTGTTGAGTTTACGCTGTTAAATATTACCGTATTTTGCTATATTTTAATAAATATTTTAGTATACCGGTACTATTTGGTTCAGAATATTTTTTTCTTGTTTTCCTGCTTTAAAAACTGGGTGCGTCTTATGGTCCGAAAAATACGGTAGTTTCCAGACCAACTCCATACTTTATATTTCTGATGTCACAGGTTTTAAAGCACTACCACAGTTGAGGTGGAGATTTTTGTGTGTAGAATGGAGTCCGGTTAAGGGCAGCACTTGAGTTATAACTCAAGGTAACTTTGCATTGAAGAAATACCCTTTGTTTTACCTTTTAAGGGAATTTGTAATCATAAAAGGCTGTGTAGACTTTGTGTTGAACAACTGTAGTCTGTTCCTCTATCTTGAAATATCTGGGAACAATAAAGTGAGTTTAGAATGTAATTTGGGAGATAAATTCATCTGTGATGTACTAAATGTCCAAGCTCCACTGAAATATCAAATGAGTTAACACCCACATTTTACACTTTGTTTTAAAAGATGAATTGTTCCTCCATAAATGCGGGGTATGTAAATAGCTCTGCCTTATTTCCCAGACATCCCAGTCTCAGTCTAAATATGTTAATCAGTCTACCCAAGTGAGGACGAAATCTAAAAAGCTTAAAATATAATCAAAACTAAAAAGTTTCATCTTTAAAATTGGTCATTTTTTTTCAGTATTTAATTGATTATATTAATAAAGTTGGCCATTATTTAATCACTTTTTATTTAAAACGTCTTCTTTTTTTCCTTTCAGGGATTCCTGAATTAGATGCAGGCGATTTCATGATATCTTATTGCATTGTGTACTTATCTCAGACTCCCATGATAATTAAAAAAAAAATAAATCCATTATTTAAAAGCCTTTCTCCTCTTTTTCTTTGCATTGACTGTCCAGTGTTGGGACACTTGATAAATCCTGGAGACTATTCGCTTTCTTTTTGTTGATTTGTTTGGGTAAGCATTATATTTCTCAACAATGGCCTCTCCATCTTAGTGAAGAGTGAAGTTGACTGGCTCCAAAGCAGTTACATCCGCTTCTTTTCGGCTTGAAGGATGATGACTGTAATTGCTAGATTTGAGAGTAAGGGTAAAATCAACTTCTCTGGTATTTGTTATGATAAGATTATTAGGTTGTGGGTTTTTTTGTTTTAGAGTGGCAGGTAGGGAAGAGTCAGAAGTGAGTTAGGATTTTTAATCAAGTGGATCAGTTGTGGGTTTGCATGTGCTGCACACAGTGGTGTTTGTGGTGTCCGTGGTTAACGCTCTAAGAGCTTTGAGTTGAAATGGGTCAGAGCAATTTAGTAGCTCAGCTATGACTGAAAACACTTTGTACCAAACAAAGCTTTGGGATTTCTTTGGGTTTTTGTTTTTTTGTTTTTAGTTTGACTTTAGTTGAGGTCTTCTCTTGTCATTTACACACACGCAAATTTTTCCCAGTAGGACCTTGATTTGCTCTTTGTGTAGATACTTTTCATTAAAAGACGAGATTTTCAAACAAGGACTGAAATCTTTAAGTAAGGTTGTTAGCAGCTTTGGCTGTAGATAACCTTTTGCCCTTATTAGCTGATTGGGTAGTTACGGCTTCAGGTCACCTTTTTGTGACAGGGTTGTGGGGTTTGTTTTTCTTGTTTGTGTATGGAAGGGCCTGTCAAGAATAGAATGAGTCTGGTTTTCCTTCTGCCATGCCCCTTGTTCTGCAGAATAGGGGAAAGCACTTTTCCTTGCAAATATTGTGTAGATCAGTGGTTTTCAACCTTTTGGGGGCTGTGGAACCCATAAATACATAAATGACTTCCAATTCCAAGTGACTGTTTTGCTAACTAGGTATGGTTGGGTTTTTTTAAATGCTTTGGCTCTCCAAATAATTGCCATGCCTTTATTTTTTTCTCATCTTTTAAAAATATAGATTAATATATTAATTACAGTCAACTGTTGCAGACTGAAGACTCAGAAGCATCCCATGCAGTAAGCTAATTTCAGCAGAAAATGAAAGCCATGTTCTTCTGTACCACAAAATGGCTGGCCTGAACAAATCTGTTCATTAGCTTTGCAACTTGCTTTAATTTCCTCTCAGCCCAATTACTGACTGAAAGAGAGAACCCATAAAATGGTCTCATTCACATTATCTAAGTTTGTAGACCTGCTCTAGAAAGATTGATCTTTTGTTCTAGCTTTTGCTGCCAAGGTATTGCAATTAAGTGAAGAAAAAAATAATTTTATGTTGCGCGTGAATTGAAAGCTAAAGTTTCTGTGACATCTCCTGTATAAATGTTATGTGTCAAAAATACATATATACCAATTTTGGTTTTTTAACTCCCTTTCTCAAAAAAAAAGTGTATCTATAAATCAACCCTGATTTTATGAAACTTTTGAAACTAGGCAACAGCAGAAATGGTTTAAATTTAGTTGTCTTTCATAGGCTATGTGTACACTTATTAAATTAAATTGACTTTTTTAAGCTGACCTAGAGCATCTACACTAGACGCCTAAGTCGACTGGCAGGGGCTAGGTCGACCCAGGAGTAGTGCATTGTGGGAAGCTTGGCATGAGGCACCCGAGAAGTGCCCACCTCCCCAGGCCACTCCTTTTAAAAGAGGAAGTGAGCTCAGCACCTTCTCCATTGTGCCTGTAACATGGAGGCTGAGCAGGTCATGAACCAGACCCTCCTGAGATTTGTCAGGCAGCTGCGTGACATCTGCCAGCTATTGGCAAGGCTTCTTTGGCTGTGGAGCAGGCCTTTCTGGCAACCCGCGAGCAATGGAGGAAGACGACAGCCTGTCCCCCCCCACCTTGCTGCCCCAGCAAGCTGCCGCGCTCACAGCAGTGTGCTCTGTACCTCGTTGCTTCTGAGCATGTGAGGCCAGCAGCAACAGGTGGGAGCGAATCGTCCTCACCACCTGGGATGACGACCTGTGTCTGCAGAACCTCAGGATGAGCAAGCGGACCTTCCTTGAGCTGGTCTGCGAGCTCACCCCGGTTCTGCAGCGCATGGACACCAGACTTTGACCCGCCCTGCCTGTAGACAAGTGACTGGCCATCGCCGTGTGGAAGCTGGCAACCCCGGTCTCCTAGTGTTCTGTGGCCCAGCAGTTCGGCATCGGGAAGGCCACCATGGGGACCGCCCTCATGCAGGTCTGCAGGGCAATCAACAGGGTCCTGCTAGCCCATCTCATCACCCTGGGCAACCTGCACAAACTCCTCGATGGCCTCGCCAGACTCAGTTTCCCCAACTGTGGGGGCATTGTGGGTGCCACCCACATCCCCATCCGAGCCCCAGACCACCGGACCACGGACTGTGTCAACAGGAAGGGCTACTAGTCCGTGGTCCTGCAGGCCCTCATGGACCACTGCAGGATCTTCCGCAACATCTACGAGGGCTGGCTGGGGAAGGCACGTGACACACATATCCTCATAGAATCATAGAATAATAGGGCTGGAAGGGACCTCACGAGGTCATCTAGTCCAACCCCCTGCTAAAAAGCAGGACTACTCCCACTAAATTACCCCAGCTAGGGTTTTGTCTAACCGGGCCTTAAAAATCTCCAAAGATGGAGATTCTACCACCTCCCTAGATAGCCCATTCCAATGCTTCACTACCCTCCTAGTGAGAAAGTTTTTCCTTATATCCAACCTTGACCTCCCCAGCTGTAATTTGAAACCATTGCTCCTTGTTCTGTCCTCTGTTACCATCGAGAACAGCCTGCGCAACTCCGCTCTGTACAGGTGCATGCAGGCAGGCACCTTCTTCCCCGACCACACCATCACCCTCAGGGATGTGCAGGTGCCCGTCCTGATCCTGGGGTATGCCTCCTACCCCTTGATGCCCTGGCTGATGAAGCCATACACGGGTCAGATGGATGCCAGCAGGGACCTCTTCAATCAGAGGCTCAACCGGTGCCGCAGCATCGTTGAGCGAGCCTTTGGCCGTCTGAAGGCCCGCTGGAGGGCTCTCCTGATCTGCCTGCAGCTCAGCGAGAGCAACATCCCTGAGGTCGTCAGCGCCTGCAGTTGCCTGCACAGCTTCTGCGAGCTGCGAGGGGAAAGGGTCCCCCACACCTGTGAGGCCAAGGCCAAGAGGTTCGCTGTCGACTATGAGCAGCCCGATGTCACCCTGCCCTGGACGCAGCAGGCCCAGGGGCGAGCACTCGTCATCCGGGACACGCTGAGGGCCCACTTTGACAGCAAGAAGCACTGAGGGGTGGGTCTGCTAACCAGGCCCCGTCACCTCCAGCACCCGCCCATGCCTCCCCCCCACGCACCTGTCTCCCCCCTGTTCCCACACCAATAAAAAGCACAACACACTTTATAATGATGTTCAGGGTTTTTATTCAGAGGGGGAAACGGAGGTTGGGAGCTGCGGGGGTTGGGAGTTTGGGGGGAGTGAAGAGGGTGGGGGTGGGGGAGTGGCAGGTGCGGCAGGTGTCTGGCACGATGTCCCCTTGCCTGGGTCGTCTTCGGTGGGGGGATCCTGCTCCTCCTCCTCGGTGGTAGTGTCTGCCGTTGGGGCAGGGCAGGCTCTGGGGCTGGTGGGTGCCCTGCTGCTGGCTGGTCTCCCCTTCCTCCAGCACCACAGTCTCGTCCACCGAGCTCTCCTCCTGGTCATTGTCTCCTGCCCCAGAAAGGCATCCAGCTGCTGGTAATACCGGCAGCTGGTTCTGGGGTCTGCCCCTGTCTGGACCGTCTCCTCCTGGGCCTTTGGTAGCCCTGGCGGAGGTCTTTTATTTTCACCCGGACCTGCTGGGTCTCCCGGGTGTGGCCCTTGGTAGCCAGGGCCTGGGAAATGGAGGCATACACCTCCTGGTTGCGGTAACTGCCCCGCAACTGGGAGTTGACTGCCTCGTCCCCCCAAATGGCCAGCAGGTCCAGGATTTCCTGGTGGCTCCAGGATGGGGTCCGCTTGCGGTGCTGGCTGCTTTGCTCTGCCACGGTTGCACAGGCAGGCCTGGGCAGCTCTGAGGAGCAGGGCGGGCAGGGCTGTGTCCTGCCCTATGGTTGGTCAGGGCAGGCTCTTCCTGTGCCAGGAACCTGGGAGGGCGGTCTGGAGGCCATGGAGGTCGACTTAGGGCTACTCGGCATCTACACTGGCTTAAGTCGACTTAATAAGGTCAATTTAAGCACTAAGTCAACCTAAAACTAGGTGTTAAGTCGACTTAAGGAAATGCTTAAGTCGACCTAATAAAAGCCCAGTGTGGACCCAGAGTATTTTAAGTTGACATAATCCTCCTTAAGTCGACTTAATTTGTAAGTGTAGGCGCACCCATAGTGCTTTCTACAGCCACCATTTATACAATAAAGAGTAAGATTTTGCAAATGCGAATGATTTAGGAGCCCAATTCAGTATTCCGCAACAGTATACCGGGGCATTACAGTAAATAAGCAGAGCTGTCCCCAGGGCAACCACCCTGGGCTCCATACTCTGTGGAGCCCCATGCCAGACCAAGTGGGAGGTGGGTGGCTGCAGTCCACCTCCCAGCTGGGCTTGGGGACTGGGTGCGAAATGGTGTGGACCGGGTGGGAGGCGGGCTGGGTGTGGTTTGCCCCAGGCCCTGCACCCTGCCTAGGAATGGCCCTGTAAATGAGAATCAGGGCAAGAGTATTCTGCCCTTTATGCTGAGCGGTGCCATCAAGGGCAATAGGATTTTTCACAAAACTACTACAGTGGAACCTGAGAATTATGTTGGGAATTGCTTGTAGGTCTGAAATGTTTGTACCTCTGAACAAAACATTGATCGTTCTTTGCAAATGTTTACAATTGAACATTGACTTAATACAGTGTTGAAACTTTACTGTGCAGAAGAAAAATGCTGCTTTCCCTTTATTTTTTTAGTTGTTTATGTTTAACCCAGTTCTGTATTTTATTTGCTCCTTTTTGTCTTTGCTGTTGGCTGATTATATACCTCTGGTTCCAAATGAGGTGTGTGATTGACTGACTAATCAGTTCACAACTCTGGTGTTTGTAGCTCTGAGGTTCTGCTGTTCTTAACATGAGGAAATGATACATAGTTGTGCCCGCTTTTTGAAATCTTCCTTTTTATCCCTTGTGGGCCTCTATTATTTTTCTTCTCTGTTTAGAAAATTCATCTGGAGAAGACAATTAGTAGATGGTAGGATGCTTGTATCAGTTCTTGAAGGTATTTAAGGCATCTTCTGACTTTTCCTTTACAAGATTTTGATATATTAAATTTTAGTAAAACATATCATTTCAGGCTTTCTGTTTGTTTCCTGTCTGAATTAACTAATAAATGTAGGGACTACTAATGTGAATAAAGTTACTCACATGCGTAAGTATTTACAGGATTGGAACCCAAGATACAATTACTACAGTGAGTTCATGTCAGCAGGAAAAAAGACTAGATTGTATTGGGGATGGAAACTGAATATAGCCTAGATACTTTCTTCCAGAACTGTATAATAGTCCAGTTGTAGGTGCCCTGGGAGTTGATAAGTTTGAGAGCTCTAAATTACTATTTTTGGTGAGGCAAGGGAGGAAGGAAAGAAAAAAAAAAATGAGATGAAATACTTTCTGTCCCTTATACAAAGCTGTTGCAAATTTTCCTACTGAAATAATGAATAGTGGTTTTGGATTGTTGACGGGAGGAGGTGTATACATGTGCAAAATCTGGAAAGAGTATTTTTGTTTTCTGTTTAAAAAGCACTCTTTTGTTTGAAAGTGGCCTTCTGAAGGAGTATGGCAAACAAAGCTATCAGTGCATCTTCTCTTTCTTTGCGTGCAGTTGTCACTAGAGATTTATAACTCCTTTCTTGGTTCATTGTTTCTTGGCCAATGTATACTCTCCATTCAGTGGTGCCAGAATTAAGATGAGGCCTGCCTGTTTCAATAAGGCGGCTTTGTAGTCAAGATGACAGTACTTGTATAGAAATTGGATTGACTCCAACAGAGTTTGCACGATACACTGCAAACCTATTGTCATATGATCCTTTATACTACTAAGAAAAAGCTTGTTCAGAAGGAGAGAGAGAGAGAAAGAAAGAAAAGTTACTTTTTGCTTTCTTGTTTAGGAGGGAAAAAAATCACTAGAACGTTTTCTCTCTGTCATGAACTGCAAATTTGAAAACTGTGCCTTATTATTGAGTATAATAAAGAGATCAGATTAAGTGAAGGGCATTAATTTAGAAATATGATGGAGTCATACATAGTTCATTTTATTGAACAGCAACTTTGAGGAAATTGAACCAAGTACTCAAGTGTGTATGTACAAGTGGTTTAACCTAAGCAAGGAGGGGGTAGACACTGCATGTATGTATGTATGAGTCTGAAAGAGAGAGAGTCAATCAGCGGGTGCTATGTGCCATTGGGTCTCTGTAGAGTATAGTTCTCTTACCTATGTGTATATTAATAGTAGTTACAAAAGGGACATAGTCAACTTATGTTAAGCTCTTTGGAGAAGACACCATCTTTATTCTGTGGTGTTTGTACAGTGCCTAGCACAGTAGGACCTTCATCCATGACTGGGGCCCCTAAGAGTTACTTCAATACAAATAAATAAATAATAAAACATATTTCTTTAAAAAGAGCTATTACAAAAGGATGAACAGAGTTAATTTCGGCGGGGGGGAGAGAAACCTAGGCAAATACCTTCCAGACATACAGAAATACAGACAATAATATTAGGCTCTTGCATGAGACCCAGAAAGTAAAAAATGCCACCCAGTCCAAGCTGATCGCAAAGCAGAAAGTAACCATACAGCTTGTTTGGTGAAAAATAAGTTAGATATTAAAATTCTGTCAGTCTTAATAACTGAAGTTGTCAGTAACACACATAAGGGATTTTGTTCTTTAAAAATGTGGAAGGGGAGTTCAGTGGGAGTTCAGCACATTTAAGGAGAACAAAATATCATTTGATACTTAGATGGTAGATTTTTAAAAGAGAATTTCCCTCCCACCTGAGACAGTGTCTTTATCTATTGACAATAAAAAACAATGCAGTTACTTTGTGAGATAGTTATTGAGCAACTGCAAAGAAATTTAACAAAAGAATAGGAAGTTACCGTAGAAGTACGAAGAGGAGACGTTGCACTAGGTTTACATGCATTTTGTGCGTGTCTCTTTGTTTTGGAATGATTAATCCACTCTTATTTCAGGAATCAGGGCTTGCAGCAGAACCAGTCTCTGCACAACCTAATTAGAACAGCTGGCCTGTGGTAGGCTGCCTGATTGGCTGGAAGAGTCGGTAGGCTGGACATTTCCTTGCCTTAATCCCAGTCCCTACTCCTCCATTGGTCCAAGCTTGCCCTGGCCTTGCCAAACTCCAGGTAACTTGGTCCTGATCATAGGCTCTGATTCCTGACTTTGGCTTAGATGTCTGTCTGCAGACTTCTCCCCTAATCACTATGCAAAACCATCCAAGTCCCGGGCACTGGTGTTTTGTATCATTGTTCAGGAGAATACCTCCTTTCATGTCATGTTTGGTGATTCTAACGAAGGTTTCTTCTTCAGATTTATGTTTACAACAAAAGTTTGTGTAGCTCTTGATAATTACAAAACTGCTTTTGAGTTCTCATAATGTATAGATGGAAGTTCATAGACCTTTAAAGCCAGAAGGAAAAATAATGATCATCTAGTCTGACTTCTTATTTAACACAGACCATAAAATTTCACCCTGTAATGTCTGGATCAAACTACTAACTTCTCATTGAGCTAGAGCATATCTGTTAAAGACATCCAGTCTCAAATTAAGGACAGCAAGCAATCGGGTCACAATATCGGCTGGCAAGTTGTACTGTTGGTTGATTACTTTTACTGTTAAATGTTTCGACCTTATTTCCATTCTCAGTTGGTCTAACTTCTACTTCCAACCATGGGATCATGTTATACCTTTGTCCCTTAAATTAAGGAAACCAGATACCGTGAGCAGGGTGGAGTGAACAGGTGTTATTTTTCTGACTCTTGTACAGAGCTGTTCCAAATTTTTCTACTGAAATAATGAATAGTGATTTTGGATGGTTGACCAGAGGAGGTGTATACATGTGCAGGTGCTCTTCCAGTGCTCCTCCATTCCCGGCTGGCGCTGAGCAGGGCAGTGGTGAGGGGCTGGATCAGGCAGGAGTCTTAGGGGCTGGAGCCTGGGGCCCCTCCTTTAGGCCGGGGCTTCAGCCCCGGTAGCCCCTGTATTAATCTGGCCCTGACTGTGAGAAATCTTTTCTCTATGGAAGTAGGTATGGATCATAATTGAGTCACCTCTCAAAAGTCTTTTAAATAATCTAAATATATTCTATGTCTTAACTCCCTCACTGTAAGGTAGACCTTCTAGATCTTGAAGTTATTCTTAGTATTTCTTTTATGAACTCCTTTCCAGTTTTTCAGCATTGCTTGTACTTATATACGTTCAATTTATTATAGTTTTGTTCTAAGCCTTTTCTTAATAAACTGAATTTACTGAAATCCTATTTATTCTTCCATTGTCATCACTTTGAAGTACATCTGTACACACTAGAAAGTGTATTTGGCAAATGTGGAGCAAATATGCATATATATGCTGTACAATTTTGAAAGGCCTAGGAGTCAGAAAATTTTTATTCAATACTTGGTCTTAAGGTAACGGGAAACTGATGTGTAATGTTTTTAAAAACTTGGGCCTAAACTCACGGGAGGAGAATAGTTTATTTGGAGAAACTCCACTAAGTCTAGGTCTATTCCTATCCTCCTTACGGTAGCATGTAGAGTACATACACTGCATGCTCCCATACCATGGGTGTGAAGAGCAGGGTAGACAATGAGGCACTGCTTGAGTTGAGTAAAGGTGTGACTGACCCTGTGTGTATGTTCCCTGCACACCCAAGTATTGCGTGGAGGCAGGTAAGAAAAGCTCTTGCAGCTCTCCACTGCTGGAACATTACTTTGCTGTCTCCTGCCAGAGTCTTTCACTAACACATGTAGGTATACACCACAGTATGACCACAGCTTGTTTTTTATTGCAGCAGGTAACTATACATACCCTACATGCCACCTGGATGTTGTGGTATACAAGGAAATTGCTGGGTCTCCTAGTCAAGTAGATACTAGGAGAGTAGAGTTGAGCAAAATTTGGGGACAACTCTAACATTTCAACATTTGTTTTTTGTCTCAGAACTGATGACATTTCTGAACATTTTCTTGAATGGAAATTCTGGAACAGTTTATTGCAGAAATATTGGCATATTTCATTTTGATATTTTTATCAAAACAAAACATTTCAGCATTCGCAAAATTAAAATGTTTTATTTCAGTTCATTGAAATGTCTCAAAATTCTTTCTTTTGAGTCACTTCAACATTGAGTTGGCATTTCCTTATGGGAATTGTGTTCCTAGACCCCATTCTTTCTTATGGGCCAGGCTTGCTGGCCAAACTACGTCTTCCGTCATGCACCATTTAGTTCAGTCAGAAAGAAATCAGTTTATTGCCTTAAAGAGAAATAGAGAAGATGCAGTCTGGATCTCCCATAGGGAAATTCAGTTTAACGTTTTACTAAACTAATTCAAAATAAAATATTTCAGATCAATTAAAAAATGAGGCATGCTGATTGGGGTCAAATTGATGTGAAATGAAATATTTAATTTTGATTTTCCTTCAGGAGTTTATGGCAACATCAAAAATTTTCCATGGAAAACATCAATTTTATGAAAACTGCATTTTCCTTTGAAATACCATTCATATGGAAACCTTCTGACCTGCTTTAATGGCAAGCTTTTTGATTTTGCCATAGGCCCTCTTGGAAACATGGCTCACTGAGGAGTTGTGTTATGGTAGGCAGGCTTGCCCTTCCTTGTAGGGCTAATGTGGAAACTCATAGTATTATTTTCCTCTGGATTTTCCAATAGAAGGTCTGTGAGTTTGCTGGAGGATGATATAGTATAGAGCAACTGCCTTCCAACTCAACCCATCCTTTGGACTGACATGACACTCCCAATATGTAGAATTACAACCACACAGTCTTCATGGTTCTGAACTTCCACCACTGTTATGTTTGTCATATTTGGCCAGTATATTCAGGAGTTTTATTTCTTTGTGCTGTGCAGCAAAGAGGCCTTAATTTTATGACATCACAATTATGAATTACAGCTTTTGATCTCTAGGGCTATGTCTACACTTGCTAAAATTAGTTCCAATTAGTTCGAACTAACTAATTCGAACTAATTTTAGTTAGTTCGAATTAGCTTAATTCGAACTAGAAAAAGTTAGTTCGAACTAAGCAAGTGCCATGAATTAGCGATCCCCATTCATTTCAATAGCCGGTTAGTTCGAACTAAGAAATTAGTTCAAAATAACATGGCAACATTGGTTAATTTGAACTAGTTAGTTTGAATTAAAGCCTTACTTCTGAAGCCCTTAATTCGAACTAACTAAAGCCTAGTGTAGCCATGGCTTTAGTTAGTTCGAATTAAGCCTCCTTAATTCAAAATAACTTGCCAGTGTAGACATAGCCTAGGAGAATAGTGTGAAAGAAATCATTATAAAATCTTCTTACCTTCTGGTCATAGCTTCTCTAATGATTATTCAAAGCAGCTTCTTCATCTTCTTTGATTCCTATGTGTCAGATCAACAGCTATGACGGGGCCAAATGAAGTTTTTTCCACTACTTTGTAGCTGGTACCAGTTTCATGGCTTTGATCATCTTTAAATCTTTTTGTTGTCCCTCATCCCCTGTCCCCCCCAAATTCTTGTCTGAATCCTCAGTCTTTCTCTGGTTCTACTTCCTTGCGCTTTGGTATTTATCACCACATATGGTATTCTTTCTGGGTCCATTTATGACACATCTCCAAACCATCAGAGCCATCTTTCTTGGATCTTCCATAAAAGTGTTATTTCTTGCCCTAGCTGTTTTCTTACCTCCATTTTTTATTTTCTGCAATCTTGAAACTCTCTATATTCCCTTCAACCACTTCATTTTTGCCATCAAAATCTTTCATTCATTGTCTTTCTTCACACTGTAGAATTTAGACCCACGCAGTAGTACAGGCAAGATGGTTGTCTCAGACATAACAATTTTTGGTTTATCAGAATCTTGGTAGCTTTCCAAATTTTGCAGTTTTGCATAGCACCTGGGCCAAGTCTTTTATTTTTATGTAATCTTCACAATTCCCATTCTTAGATACTAATCCTCCAATGTACACATGATTTCCATCTTGTTCTAGATCTTTGTCTCCAAGCTGTGATTTCTGTCTTGTCTCAAAAGATTGATCTTTATATATCATCTTGGCCTAAAATCTAGCCTGTTCTTCTGCAAACACACCAGCAATTTTTTGTTATTCTAATCTAAAACATTATGGGAGCCTTTCTTGCTCCTGATCAAACTTTTAAATAGAAACAAATACCTTTTAAAAATACTATAACCTCATCTCATTTCAGGTTGGACATCAACTTTGCTTTCATGTGGATTGGGGAGCTGTTTTAATGGCATGGGCTCAGATATTAATGGATATAGTTTGGTTCTAGTGGCACATCTTCAGAAATGAATGAATGGAACTGCTTGTAAGGAGGCTAGTGTTTCACCAGTGGACCACTCTGGATATCTAATTTAATATCTTGATTTTTCTTTTGTCTTTGGATAACATAGGGGCTCTCTAATGTCCCCTTTTTTCTTGGCCATCTCTGAAGGTCACTTTGAGTAGGTGATCCACACCAGAGGAAGCAGAAAAGGGGAAGATGATAGAAAAGATGATGGAAATTACTTTTCTGAATCTGACTGATGGTAGCATAAAGAATTTTTGGAATCTTGTGCGAGAGCTGTGACAGAAGCGGAGAAAAGGTTTCTCTCCTCTGTCATGCTAGGCCTTGAAATTCCCAGAAATTGAACTGTTTTGGGCTGCAGACAGTTTGGTGCAGCTGAGCTATATATCCTGAGACAGAGTCAAATATTTCTCGCCGCAAGAAGTTATCTGTCTACTTTTTAAACAAGATTGCATGGACTTGAGCCAAATTTGCTGCTTCCATGAGGGCAGATCTATACCACTTCTAAACTGAATTCAGGCTGTTTTTCTGATGGAAGTTCTGGAGGTGGATTTTTACCAATGTAGCCTTATTGGCTGGTAAAATCTTGCATGGGGAACGTAGGTGGACTTTTAGTAGACTGTTAATGCCTCTTGGGAGCACAAATGCATCTCTCAAATCATTGTTATTGACTGTGACCATCTCAGCAATTGTTGGCTGTCTCCTTCGTAGATACATATATAGTGTTGAGTTTATGATGAAGCAGTGCTGGTATTATCTTTGCTTCTTAGATTTCTTTTGCCCCTTCGCAGTGTGTTTTTTATTCCGGATATAGTGGACAGCCTATGTTGATCTCATTGGCCAATGAACTCTTTTTGGGAACTGTAGAAAGGTCAAGTGTCCACACTGATGTTGTTAGAATCATTAGCTGCCCTAGATAATAATGAAAATGAGTTGTTGACGTGTGGATTCTGGCATAGATATACAAAGTTGCTTTTAATTGGTTCTATTAATTTCTCCGTGGGAGGACCCAGAGGTTTTGCCTTGATGGCCCTGTTTTAAGGGATTCCAGAAGATGTGAGTAGGACATATGTCAGGTCACCAGCAGAGATAGAGAGACATTTTGGTTTGCAGTTCAACCAGTAGCCTGATAACACTCAACTTTGCATCGGTTGTAGATCCAGCAGATATAGTCATTCACCTTTCCCATGGTCTGTATGTAGTAAAATGAGTGACAATCCAGGTAAGACAAAAACGTGATGCTGATCAGCTGGTTAAGTAACCAGAGGAGATGATTCCTTGTAAAGAGCACTGCAGTATTCTGACTGACATCCTCCTCTCCCTCCTGCCTGCAAAATTTCAGTCCCCTCCTAAATGGAGATGGAAAGCCATACTTAGCAACTGCTGTTATACATCCACAAGCCACTGAAGATCAAGTAAGATTTGACCAAGGAAATGAGGGATAATTTTTAAAATGCAGACATCCACTGGATGAATTGCTTTCATGTAAGAATGATAATAAGAACTGCAAGTCAAAGTCTCAACAATTTATGAAAAGTAAATTTGTTCTCTGATTGGGAACAAAACATTTAAAAGGGGGTGGAGTGATATCAGGAAGTGGCTAATTCAGCATGTTTTGCAGATTTGACATAAGTAAGGAGTCTGTCTGGTGGAGGCCAATCAAGCCCTTCTTTTGTGTTGGGAATGTATGTGTCAGATTATGATTAATTAGTACTCATAACTAGAAATATAGAAATTTTATAGCTGAATTTTCTTGTGGAATAAAAGCTACAGAACATGACTTTTTTGATCAGTTGTTTTGCATATTGTCCATATGTTAGTTTCTGTTTCATGGTTGCTAGATTGTAAGCTAGTGATGCACTCTCGCAGTTCTGACTGAAGGAAAGGCTCCTAACTACCATTTAAAAAAAATTAAAAAAAAATTGTGGCTTTTGTTTTCTTTAAACCTCTTTTGAATTTTGAATACAGGAGCAGCAGTTCAATAAAGCAAAAGGATATTTTTGTAAAGTTATGCTTATGAGTCAGCATTGTACTATATCTTAGTGGTGGTTAATATAACGCTTAAGAGGATGTGCAAAGTGCCCTGAGCAAAGTAGTCTAAAAAAAGATTCTGCATTATTATAAAAGATTGAGTTGTATGACCACCATTTGTGGTAGAGGAGGAGAAGAGAGGTGGTAGGTTCAGAGTGATTTTCTCCGAGTTTTGACCACAGGTATAGCTATCAATCAGCAATTATTATGATAATGTAAAAAGGTAATGTAAAATAAGAAGAAATTAAATCAAATACAGACTCTGTTATTAGAAATAGCACTATGTTCTATTACCAAATCAACAACCAATGAGATTCAACATTCCTAGTAGTTATTATTTTCTTTATTATCCCATCCACCCAAATAAATATTTTAAAATACATTTATAAATATTCATATGGAATTTTCAAAGATAAGCATTTGGTGAAGAGAAAAACTTTCAAAGTCTTCAATTTAATATACACACAGAAATATTCATCTTGTTCTCTTGATCATTTGATTCCACTGTGGTGCTAATATTCTTCTGTCTCCACCAACAAATAAAAAGAGACTAATTTAATGTTCTGAAAGTTGGAAACTTTATTGTTTTTAAGTTGATCCAGAGTTTGGTGGGCAACAGTAATTCTGTTCTACGCCTGCATCTGGAAAGACCTGCTTCACTGGTTTGTGTGCAGCTGGGCTCCTGGAATATTCCCCTGAGATTTAATTTCCTTTTGTCCTGTGGCCCTCAGAGTTCCCTTCTGGAGAATTATATTCAGTAGTCAAGTTCCAAAGGGATATAGCCATGTTAATCTAGGTCAGCAAAACAAACAAGGAGTCCTGTGGCACTTTTAAAGACTAACAAAATTGAAGTGTCTGACAAAGTGGGATTTTTCTCCCGTGAAAGCTCAGGTGATAAATACATTCATTAGTCTTTAAAAGTGCCACAGGACTCCTTGTATATTCAGTAGTCAGTTTACAGTAATTGTTTCACTTGCTCACACAGCTACTGGACTGATTGCACACCAGTGTCAGGTAGCAATTTTCTGTGGTGAAGATAATCATCTGAAAGGGTCATTTGTATTACAGCCTCAAGGGATCAGGAAGGTGTATGTGTGTGAAAGAGGCCAGAAAAGGGGGGTGTGGGTGTGAAAGAGGCCATGAAGTGTGTGGGGTGGGGGAGGGTGTGTGTGTGTGGGAGAGAGGTCAGTATATTATGGGCATGGGTCTGGTTGTATTTATCTCCCTCACGGGCTAGAGAGAGAGAAGTTTTCTTTAGACTAAAATTTAATTATGAGAAGTGTGGCTTTTTCATTGGAAGAGTGTGATTTTCATTTTCTTTGCAATACACTTGAGCCACTTTTCTTCTCCAGCTTGTCCATCTAGCTTAGTTTTGTCTCTACCCAACTTATTGTAATTTATCGGTTCTTGCCAGGATCAGTTCAAGCAAGCTTTTCACTTATTCATATTTTTCCTGAGAATTTCACTTCTGACTCTGAGGAAGTTTAAAAAAAAAAAAATAAGGGAAAGCAAAATACAATATAATGTGATTTTTAATGGTAAAAAAAATACCAGCATTGACTTTTGTACAGATTGAATCAGGACCTCACTTTCTGGCCCTTCATTCTTTGTGCTTTTAAAAAGAGCTGTAACTGAGTAAAAACTTAAGTGCCCTTTCATTTTAACTACCAGGAAAGTAGCTGAGTTTTTCCCTTTGTTTCATGACTGGAAATTTAGCAGCAGTAATTGATAAGCCTTTAGTGGGGCAAGGAAAACTTTGAAAAGTAAGCAAGGGTTCATGCTTTACTCCTGTTTCCTCAGCACTAGAGATTTACTTGATTTATGCTTATATGATAAATAATTTTTTTAGTCTTTAAAAGTGCCACAAGAGTCATTGTTTGTTTTGCTGAACTAGAGTGACATGACTACCCCTTTGGAATCTGTTTATGCTCATTTATGGGTGCCATTTCTTGAAAGCAAAGTATAGACATTGAACAGTTTATATGCACTAATGCGGACAGCAATTCAAGCTGTAATTCCCTAGTGCTTGAATCCTAACATCTATTTTGATTTGCTGTTACAGCCTGACCTGATCCTATATCATACACTTCCTTGCATTTAATTTCCTCCCATTCTGTAAGTTTCCCATCTTCAAAGCGTCTGACGAAGTGGGATTTTCTCCCACAAAAACTCATGCGATACATAAATCTGTTAGTCTTTAAAAGTGCCACAAGACTCTATTTCAAAAAAGAAAGAGGTTTTCAAATTCTTTGCTTGGGTAAGTTTTTGAATATCATATACAGTACATGAAAAACTCATATGACAATTTTGGTTTGCTTGTGTCTTAATCCAAATCGATAGCTTTCCAAGTACATGACGAGAGGTTTACCATGTCATTTAAAAGCGGACTTCAAGTTCAGTGCAGTTCCCATATACCATTTATTAAGGAGATGAAAATGTAACAGGTAAGCTGAATTAATGGATTAGCTTTAAGCAGTACTATTGTTAGAACTGCCTGAAAACGGATTGTGAACCAAGAAGTCATTTCTGGCACGTGCTGTTCTTTCACTCTCTGATTAGAAATGAGTCATATAAATAGAATGGCCTGTACGGAAATGATTCCTGGAGGAAAGTAGCAAGTAAAACCAGTAACAGCTATAGGTACTTGGGGCAAAAACGTTCAAACATAATACCAGCTCCAAGAAGCATTAAGCTGAGCGTTTCTCTGTCCATCTGTGTCGGAATGCTTGAGATGTTACGGAGAAATGACTCCTTCCAGGCATGTAGCACTGCCATCCTCTTTTAGGACTTCCATACAGCAGCTTTTACCTTTAGCTGTTTTTAGTATCTGGGTATTCTTGGCTTGAGGGGAAGTAACATGACGAAGGTCATTAAGGAGAACGCCTCCTAAATTAAAAACACAACTGGTGATGGGTAACCTATTTCTTGAGGTAGAGGTTTTCATTTCATACACTTCTTATAGCATAACATTAATGCTAACATTTTTTAGGGATAATATGATAATGAAGTACAGTGACTGCCATTAAAAAAGTAGTTTACATCTGTATTCTCTACTCCAGTAGGCAACCAGCACCTGCTGCCCCAAACATGAGTGAGTGCTATGTTTTTTTTCCTCAAGTTGTACAGAAAGGACAGTAAGGGTAAAGTCTGCTTTGCTTGTGGTGGTAGTGAGTTTAACAAAATGGGTGCTGGAAAAATGTAGGTTGTGGTGTCAGCTGTAGTGAGGAGGGGTGTGTGTGTAAGAGCAGAGGGTATGTGCAATTGTTAGATGCCTTAATTTTCATTTCCTTGCTTTTTAATTGTATGTGCATCAGTGAACTGTAGACGAGCTTTCACTGTCACACGATGCGGGTTTTTTGTTAATATACATTTATTTTCAGCTCCTGAAAGCCTTGAAATAAGTTTACAAGCATAACAAGTATTTAAGCATGTAACTCACTAATATCAAAGGCTCTGGGGGGGCCGTGTCAGTCTCATTCAGCAAAACAAACAAGGAGTCCCGTGGCACTTTTAAAGACTAACAAATTCATTTATCGCATGAGCTTTCCTGGGAGAAAATCCCACTTTGTCAGACACTTGAAGATGGGGAATTTATAGAATAGGAGCAAAATAAATGCAGGAAAGTGAAAGTCATGGGATCAGGTCGGACTGTTATAGCAAATCAGAGCAGTTGTTTGGATTCAAACAGTGGAGAACAGCAATTAGCAAGGAGGTGAGGAGGGTAAGGAAAGCAGAATTACCTGTTATAATAGGGAGAAAAAACCCATAGTCTCTATTCAAATCTGCATATGAATTCCAATTCTGCATATTGAAGTGTTCCCTATTATATCCCTGCAACAAACCATGTTGCCAATTTTGCCCACATATTTGCACAAAAGACACCATCATGGGACGTAATCAAGCCAGCTGCTCCATCAAGGACTCTTTCACCTGCTCGTCCACCAATGTGATTTATGCTATCATGTGCCAGAAATGCCCCCCTGCCTTATACAGTGGACAAACAGGACAGTCTCTTTGCAAAAGAATAAATGGGCACAAATCTGACATTAGAAATCACAACATTCAAAGCCCAATGGGGGAACACTTCAGTCTCCCTGCTCACTCCATTAATGATCTGTTAATAGCCGTACTCAGGCAAATGGATAACAAATCAAAGCTTCAAAGAGAAACTGCAGAATTGGAATTCATATGCAGATTTGACACAGTCACTTTAGGGCTGAATAGAGATTATTGGGGTTTCTTTTTTCCCATTACAACAGGTAATTCTGCTTTCTAGGGGGGGGGGCCCCCCCGGCTAATTGCTGTTCCCCAGTGTTTGAATCTAAACAGCTGCTTTGATTGGCTGTACCTGATCCTATGACTTTCACTCCCCTGAATTTATTTTGCTCCCATTCTGTAAATTCCCCATCTTCAAGCAGCTGATGAAGTTGGGATTTTTGTCCCACAAAAGCTCATGCAATAAATAAATGTGTTAGTCTTTAAAAGTGCCACCAGACTCCTTGTTTAATGTCAAAGGGACACTGTTTAAAAGTCACTTGTATCTGGATTATTTTTACCTGCTACCGTTACAAGCAGCCTCCAGGATTATTGTAAATGAAAGAGATTAGGAAAAAAACCCTTTTTTCTCATGATATTTGTCTGTTTACTTTTGTTTATTTGGCAGTACTTTGGGCCTAATGCACTAAAGTTATTTGGAGTTGACGTCAAAAGATTTTGTGCTAGGCCCTTTGGATACAGTCAACTTCACTCTTTCCTCTTTATTGCCAGTTGCTTTCCTCTGTTGTTTGTGTGAGTCTTTCACAAGCAGGAGAGAGAGAAACTATTCAGAAAAAGGCTAATGCGATCTGTAAAACCACAAACATTATCAGGGTGAATTGGGGTAGACCTTGAAATTATTCTTAAAGTGTTGGGATTTTTTTTTTAAATGACTACATTTAGAACTGTTGGTGTCTCTTTGATGTGGATGAGGAGGGAGGATTCCCCTAAATGTCCACAGATGGGTGTATCATGGCCTAAACCCTGCATCACAGACACTGAGCGTATTCTTACTATTTTTTCTGAGGTGCAATTGGCGGAATTCATACGAAAAGAACACGAACCAACAGGGCACAATTAGAACCAACATTCAGTCTGTGCCTGGGAAAAAGAGAGTGAGGTGGAATAAAAATTAGCACAGCTCAGATAACGCTACCTGTACACCAATGCTTGCAACGTGCCCTTTCCCTAGTGTAACCTCAGTTTTCTAAAGATTAATTTATCTATACAGGCCATAACTTAAAGGTATGCCTACTCTGCACACTTTTTGGAGCTGTGTAGTGTACATATATTGGTTTCCTCCAAACCCCCCCCCCCCCCCCAGCACAGATTAAAATAGCAGTGTAGACCAAGAGGCACTGCTTAGGTCATAAGATGTGTCTGCACCTCGTGGGTGTGAATCCAGATATATATTCTCTACTTGCCCGAGTAGTGCCTCCTTGTTGACTGTGCCGTTTTTACCAGCGTAGTGTTTTGCTGCCTCCCCATTGCTGGAGCCTTTCTCCACTGCCTGTCCCTGGCAAAGCCTTTCACTTACACCTGTAGCTACACACTGTAGAGCGGATGCAGCTTGCTTTTTATTATGGCAGGTAGCTACATGTAGCCTATGTGCTAGCAAGGCTGGTGTGCAATCACAAATAGTGCCACTGAGATCAACGGGATCAGGGCTTAAATGTTCAGATTTTGGAATGAATAACTGATTCGGATCAAACCTAAGACACCAGTCTCGCAACTTATTTCATGCTGATGGGCCCCTGCACCCATGCAGTGCCCAGTGACTTCAGTTGGGCTCTAAGCAGGTGCAGAGGTCTGCCCATACAGAGATGCATTGCTTTTAACAGCCTGACCTGATCCTAAGTCTTGGACTTCCCTGCATTTATTTTCCTCTCATTCTGTAAGCTCCCTGTCTTCAAAGCATCTGACAAAGTGGGATTTTCTCCCAGGAAAGCCCATGCGATAAATGAATTTGTTAGTCTTTAAAAGTGCCACAGGACTCCTTGTTTGTAATAGATATAGTGATCCAAATGCTCAGAATCAGTTGCAGAATCAGGGCCTAACCTTGTGTATAGAAAAGGTGAGAAGTTTAATGCACACAGTCCAGAAGAACTATTCTTCCTGTTCTCGGAAGCAGAGAAGAGTCACCCTGAGTCACAATGTATTGCACCCTTCCTTCTCAGTGATGATATAAGTAGGAAAAAAAAATTGTAGTTTCTTCAGATCTCTCTCTCTCTCCTGTTCTCTTTGAGTAAAGGGATTGAGAATCACAGCAGTGACTCAAGTCAAATTAGAAACAGCACTATTTTACATCAATACAGGACCAAAAATGATAGGGGATCTACAGTATTGTCCTGGCAGTGCATTGTACACTTTTTTTCTTGTTCGCTTTGTCCACTGGCCATCCTAACTTCCATCCTAATGTCACATAAAAAAGTTATTTAAATACTTGTTCTGTTTATGGAGAAATATATAGGAGAAGTATAAGAATTTTCCTTGGGTCTTTCAGGTGACAAAGAAAATGAAGTTCTGATTTATGTGAAATTGTGTAGACACATAGATATTGGTGTAAACCAGGGAAAAGACTTCAATAAAACGTTCAGGCTCACGGCATACTAACTGTGGCCAGTAGCAAAAATAGAAATTTGTATAGGGGTGAGGATGTAGATTTTATTAAAAGTTCCAACGTTTTGCTTTAAAAAACGCAAGCTGATCCAAAAAGTTTTCAGATTTTGAAGAAAGCTTGGTTAAAGGGAAAAAATTATCACTGAATGGTCTATATCAAGATTGGGCACACTTACTGATTCCCTAGCACCCTCAACCCCACTGGCAGAATCCACTAACCCCACCACGCTGCAGCACAAAAACTCCAAGCTCCCCACCAGTCCGGTTGATGGAAAATGGTGTGGGTTGGAGGGAGCAAAGGATGCTCCAAGAGCCATTTGGCCATTGCTGAGCTATATTCTCACACACGCACAGGAATGGGTTAACTAAACGATTGAGTAAAAAGACAGGAATAGAGAAGTCCCTCTATGAACCCATAGAAAGCTCTGTGTTGGATAAGGAGAAATTAGAATTAACAGTGTCTTATTTTTTTTTTTTTTTTTAATTTGCCTATGAAGATTAATAGATTTTTAGGGTTAGTAATGACAACATGATCATCTCATCAGACCTGCATAAAACAAGCTATAGAATTTTACCCAATAATCCTTGTATTCAGCCAGTAACTTTTACACCTGGAATCTTTTTTAGGAAGACATCAACTTTAATTAAAAGTGGTTTATTTTAAATGGTTAACCATTTTCTATTTAGTCTCATTTTAACTATCTTTTTTTTCTTCTTATGGCTGAATCTCCATGTCCCCACCCCAGCCTCCCTGTTCAGCCTATCACATGAAGTGTTTTGGATCACATAATAAATACAGTAGTCGTTCATCATTAATACTTAACATGACTCAGAAATGAATTGAATAGGCACCTTGTTAGTTTTTTAACACAAATCCAAAAATGTTTACAATATTGTCTGCAATAGTGGCTTGAAGTTATTTTGCGATTTAACTCCCTACAGTTCACAAGCGGGACAGAACAGCTTTTTGAGGGCACCACAATAGGCCAAAGGAACTACCCGAATTGCATTCTTTCAGCTGTTGTTGGTACAATTGCATCTTGCCTCTGCCAACAGAATGATAAAGCAGTATTTCATATTATTTGTCTCCTTTGGCAAATCTTTATAGAAAACTTTGAAGCTAATTTGAACTCCACTCCAAGCGTTTGAAGTGACAAAAAAATAGGAATCTGACATAAATTCTGATCTCACTTCATGAACGGAGACTAATGAATTCTTTACATAAACATCATAATAACATAAGAATGGCCATATTGGGTCAGGTCAATGGTCCATCTCGCCCAGTATCCTGTGTTCCAACAGTGGCCAATGTCAGGTGCTTCAGAGGGAATGAGCAGAACAGGTAATCAATGAGTGACCCATCCTGTCAGCCATTCCCAGCCTCTGGCAAACAGCAATCAAATCATTTGTGTTCAGATATTAAGATATTTCTGACATAACTGCCTTTTTATATAGAGGGTGAATTCAGTTGCCCTCTGCCTCTTTCTCTATTTCTGTAACAGTTTGTTACTAAGAGAAACAGAGTTCTGTGGCACTTTTAAAGGCTAACGGATTTATTTATTGCGTGGGCTTTTGTGGGAGAAAATCCCATTTTGTCGGACGCTTTGAAGTACCTCAGTCAGGGCCGTCCCTGGGGGCAGGTGAACAGGGCGATTGCCCCGGACCCCGCGATTACGTGGGCCCCCATGCTGTCCCGAATGCCCCGCAGCCCCTCCTCCCACGGCCGCCCCAGGCAGGCAGGCCCAGGGGCGGTGCACGTGGGGTCTGGCCTCTGGGCCCGGCTGCCCCACACGGCCGGCTCCCCCAGCCTCCTGGGACCGGAGCCGGCTGTCTCCCCCCTCCCACCCCCCCACGGCAGGCGGCCTTGGCCTACTGGCCCGGGGCCGGGACTGGAGCTTGCTCCCCTCCGGCTCCCTGGGGGCTGGGGCCCCGCTTTGGCCAATTGGCCCTGGGTCCTGCTCCCCCCATGGGACGGCCCTGACCTCAGTCAGCCTATTCCACTGAAAGGTGAATACTTCTTGATTATGGCTAAAGGCAAGACCCACCTAAGCAAATTGTGCAAGTTGCGTTATCTGAAGTCGTGAGTGTGTGATTGATGGTTTTAAAAATGTTAATTTGGCATGTCTTTCTCTTAAGTGAGGTTGCAAAGCCTGACAAGTGACTGCTAGACACACAAAGCTGGGAAATGGCACCAACTTCCTTAATCAACGTACTGTGTCTGACTGATTGTGCCCAAGAGAAGGAAAGAATTCTCCTCAAGCAGGGTTAAAGTCAGAACATATTTTAAGTCTTGTTTTTACAGATACATACTTTTATATCTTATCACCTTAACTGTCCATTCGATTCTGCGCTGTTCGCTCCTGTCATGCATTTTCTAAGTTAGGGCTTGTGGGATGGGAGGTCAGCAAGAAAGGAGCATAAAGGAACCTGAGCAGTGGGTAGAATCCTTCCCATATTTTTAGGGTTGTTAGGTCAGACAACAGAGGTACCTCAGATTTTTTGCCTTTTCTAAATCTAAATATGTATTCACTTTGACAAATAATTCATGCTTCATGTATTAAAATTAACAAATAAGATATGTGACTGTTCTGAAAATGTACTGCAGGGAAAAATCCTACATTGGCAAATAGATACGCTAGTTCAGGGGTGTGCGAGCTGCATGCAGCTCTGGAGCTGCATGCAGCTCTTTGGCTGCCCCCTTGTGGCTCTGGGCTTTGCCATTCTCCCCTCCCGCCCGCCCGCCACTGGGGAACCCTGCGGAGGGCCCAGTCCTGGTTCCAGGCTTCTCCCCCGCCCTCCAGGGGATCTTGTGGGCAGGAGCCCTGGCCCAGCTTACAGCTTCCTGCATTCCCTGGCAACCCATTGCGGCTCTAAAAATACTTAATTAGTGAAGGAATTTTTTTAAGTGGCCGTTCTTATCTTTTGGGTTGCCAACCCCTGAGCTAATTGATCCAACAGATATCCACATTGGTGAGAGTGTGGGCCAGTGGGTTCTGCTACCTGCTCTTCCACTGATCTGCTGTCACTTCACCTCTCTGTACCATCTGCAAAGAGGCGTAGTGACACTTCACTTACACTGTTGTAAGATCTACAGGTGAAGAGCACTTTATAAGAACTAAGTCTTGTATTATCATTATATTTTCCATCTCTCACTTCTAGGATTCTGATAAATGTTCCACACGTGCCACAATGGGAAACTAGGAACTTGCACTGGTGAATTATTAGTACGATACTTTCAGGTTGTCATCTTTGTTAATTTTACAAAGGAAGTGAGTTTTGGTTGGGGAAGGAAATGAATATGCACCCTTGAACTCTAGAAGGTGAATCGAGATCATTGTCAAGTTAGGTCAGTTTATTATCGGTGAAGTTACCTTGGTCACATGCTTTAACTTCAAAATAAAGGGTTTTTTTTGTTTATCTGATTGATTAGTTTTGAAAAGAAAAGTGTGAAGCTTTAATGTCTGACTAATTTCCCTGGGATATAGACATTCTTTTTACAGATCTGTAAATTTATGTACCTTTTTATCACTCTGCTTATGTTGAAATCAGTTAAACTAGAAGCCACATTTATGGGCTGATAACCAGAATTCTAAGTAATTATTTATCTTGGAAAACTACAGTGATTTGTTTTTAGCTGTAACAGTTCTCTTAATTTTTATATTAGGCAGCCAAATGTTGTTGGCTTAGCATACATGTGTCCTCAGAACTGCTGTTTTTAACTTTTGGATTTTGGAGCAGAAATTGTTTTACGTAAAAAGCAAAGTGTTTTTTTTTTGTGTTTTTTTTTTTTTTTTTTTTTTAAAGCAGGTTGAGACAAAGACCAAACGTGTTGTTTCATCACATAATATACATACATAGCTGATTTGGTTGATTCCATGGTTACAACAACAAAACAAAACAAAAAAAGTATGTATTGAGCTTGCATTTTTATTGTGGAGAGTGGAAGACCTTACATAAAATGAGCTTTAATGGACAAGCAAGAAAGGATGAATTGCTGTACTTGTGCAACTAGAGTTTATGAAATAGGACTGGAAAAATACACAGTATAATTGGGCACATCCTGTACTTAGTGAATCACCAGGCTAGTGCAATAAACATTGCTGCATTAAGCACTCAGACCTATATCCCTGCTCTGCTGAAAATGCCAGGAACTGCTTAGGAAAACGAATGCACTGAAACTTACGTTTTCTGTATGTTGCACAAAATTGTTTTCTTTTCTATGTTTAATATTGGGAGGTAATTTTGGATGTAAAGACTTGTGACACAGGCACCAATTCAATCATGTGACTTCTTCCTTAGATCTGTTTAGAGCAGGGCAGTGGAAGCTGTGAAACAAATAGTATCTGTGTCAAAACATTTTGTAGAAGACTGCTGAAATAAAACAGAAGGTTCCTATACACCAAAATATAAATTCCTATTAAACAACATTCTTGTTAAAAGAACATCTATTGTCCCCCTACATAAAAAGTATAGAATAGCTACAACTACTGGCACGTCAGTGTTGTTTGTCAGGTAAAGGAATAAACTGTGAATAAGAAGTTATTGGGTTTTATAAACAGTATGTCTTCTCTCTTATTGAAGAGAGATAAAAACCATTACAGACCTAAAGACAGCTACAGGCATAATGTTGACTTGCTGCCACATTTGGCTCCTGCAAAGTCAGAGTGAGCTGTGCATACATGCGCCTTGATGTGATAAGCGTTGTATACTGAGGGTCAGAATCTGTATAGACCAGGAGTTGAGGTCTTCAGTTCAGTTGCTAGGATTCCAGTTTTGATCTCAGGCAATCTTGGCCGTTTAGCTGTTGCCAAATGAATAGAGATGACTGGTCTAGAAGAAATTCACAACCAGTCTCAACCAGAAAGTCAAGGTGGCCTGGTATGGAAGGCTATTGGTTAGCAACAAAAGGGAAAACTCTGGGATTCCCTCCATTCTCCCCAAAATCTTGATAGTCCTTTTAAAGAGAAGCTTGAGGTATCTTTCATTGGCAAGTACCATTTCTGTACCAGCTACATTGATGGCATTGTGCCAGAGGCAGATTCATTCTTGTGCTCTGTTCTCTCACAGTGCAAAATAGGAGATAAGTTTCAGAGAGGATGTATGCTATGATGTTGAAGCGGGTTGCACCCCAAGGTGAAATTCTTGCTCCACTAAAATTAATGGCAAGACTATCTTGCAAGACCCAGATTTTGCCTGGTCTGATACCAAACAGCATTAAAGTCATGAAGAGTCGTTTCTGTCACAGCCCTGCTGTAAGCAGGGAATGGAAGTCAGAAATATACGAGTGGATTGAAAAACTCTCACAGCTTTTATTAAGACAAACTAAACACACTTAGGTAATTAAGGCAGAATAGAGCAGTGTTAGTGGAATTTCTTGTTGTTTAAACTTTTAATGTGTTCCCTTTTTTGTTAAAAACTTATTATTTGGCTTCTCCTGCAGAGAAGGGAAATGCCCTAGGCCAGTGGAGATTTTCGTGCTGATCTTCCAGCCAAAGACAGAACTCCCTCCCAAACAAATAACGATAGTAGAACAGAACATTGAATCTGGGAATAAAATCAATTTGCTATACTCCTTAATTCAACACAAATGCAACAGCAGCAAATGTACAGTAAGTGACTCATTCTACAGTGATCTTTGAGTGGTGAAACTCTTGTGTGCCGCGTCTCGTATTCAGGCATTTTGTTTTCTAATTCTCCACTCCTCATTCCCAGAAACATGAATAATGAGGCTTTTAGCAGAGAGAGATGGAAATGTTCCCTGACACACCATATGAGGGGTGGAGCTGTAAGTTAAGTGCTAATTATAGCATTAGGGATGGGGGGAAATAATCGCCCTGAACTGTTGCTTACCCCTCAAGTGAAATCCAAAAGTTTTGATCAAGTTCAGCTAACGTTTCTCCCTCTTCTTGACTTCCATTGGAGTCCCTACGTCCCTCCTCAATCTACTGCTCTGCTCTCATTGTCCCTTCTTTAGAAAGGTCCCTTTATAGAGTGCAGCAGCTCTAGATGCCCCTTAAGATGGAGTCTGGACACTACAGAATTACAGCCTGACATGCTCTGGAACACATAACATGTTAACATAGAGTGTGTGAAAATTACATTTTGGGGGCCTTAGAAATTTACCAAAAATCTTAGAGGAGGGGGACAGCATCTCTAAGCCAGATAACATACAGGGGATTGATTCAGCACCTGTTACAGTCAATTGAATGACATGCATTGACTTCATTGAGCTTTGGATCAGGCTTCAGTTGAGGAAGGTGGCGAGTTTTCAGTGAAGAAAAGGTGCAGCTAAACTCTGTCGTAAAAGTCTACCAGGCTCAGGCTTTGTGACAGTGGAAAGACAACACCACTTTTCCACCCTTAAATTGATTTGCATTCAGATTAAAATATGAGTCAGAGCTGATCTTCTTTTTCTAAAATCCAATGAGGAAGATTCCATTTTTGAGTGTCTTTCTATTGCAATACAGACCCAGATATAAAGTAGTGCTCTAACAAAGTATATGAAGTGCAGATTTGACTCATTTATTTTATTAATGTAAATGAAATGTAATTAATCTCCTGTCCATATGGCAGGTGGTGTTTTCATTAGGACGTGAATAATCTGAGCTATAGGCTCGCGGGGAGGGGAGGGAGGAGCAGGGGGATGGAGTAGATTCAGGTCATCTGCTGTGGGTCCATAAATAGAAACTAACAAGGGAGTCATTTCTCTCCTTGCAGACAAAAATCTGTAAATCTGTCACCTTTATTTTTCCATGAACAGATTATTCAGGAGTTTGGGATCTAGTAAATCAGATAAACTTTTCATAGAATCATGCAGTTGAACTCCTCGGTGGTGGTGGTGGGTGAAGGGGCAGTGTGGGGAAAAATTGGTTTTATATATGAGAATGAAAATTAAATACTAATATAAACCACTATGGATAGGGAGACGACGTTAAAACCGCATTTCCAAAGTTGTTTTGTTTATCCACATGGATAATGTATAGCCTGAATAAAAGCATAGATTATTTAGGGATTTATACTTAACAAGATCTTGATTTTTTTTCTTAAAGTGTGTCAGAAGGAAATTCAATTTTACCTACACAATGAATGGAATCCATATTTTCAAAATTGAATCTGCTTGCTTTTTCACCTCTGTGCCATCTTCTGTTCCCAGGCAAAGTTTTCTGTGTCCACATGGAAATAAGGGAGTTATTTCCTTTTTCCATGTCCTAGCAAGACTTTTCTTGGCACAAGCAGATAGCAGAAGTACTAGCTTGAGCTCTGCCCTGGAAAGATACAAATGTTCTGGCCTACTTCCAGGAATGTTCAAATGAGGAATAGGTTTTATATTTTATCTGGTAATATTCAGGGTAGCCTATCAGCATTACCAAGACAGGAGGGTGTTCATGTGGTAAAGATTGCAAGAAAAGAGGGAAACACAAATAAGTTTTTTAAATAGTTTATTAGGTGTTGACTCAAGTAATATATAGTTTTTTGAAATTGTATTACCCATGCATTCATGTACCATTGACATTGAAGTCCAAGAAGCCTATAGTTTGTGTGGCAGTTCAGTAAAGGAGCAGTTTTTATTCACACAAGCTTTTTTTTAAGTCTCAGAAAATTTTTCATCAGATAAACTTCAGGTCAAACAAGAGACCAATTAAATTGCTGTTCATCCAGAGCACAGTGCAGGAGGGTCCAGAGTATAGCATTTAACTTATTTCTGAAAATGCACTATAACAAAATAGTTACCAGGGAATAATGCTTGGTGTTCACCTTTGGGTAGACTTGCTATTGTCAATAGTAATTGGTTGAAACCGAAGTAGGATAAGCAATCCCTCCCCAAACAACTGGGGAGCCTAGAGGCCAATCATTACAATCACGTCTACAAATACTACTTTCATGTCTGGAATAATTTTATTCCTGCCAGCTAAAGATGCCTTTTCCTCCCTGTATAGTAATAACATTTGAACAGGGAGCATTTAACTGGTATATTTAGTTATTTAATATTGGGAACTGATAATAAATAAAGCATCCTGGGCAAATGGGTGAGCAGAATTTTGCAGGGCTATAATAAAATGTGGCTGAGCCTTTTATAGACTTGTGCTTTGTTTTCTATTTAATTATATGATTTATTCTCCTAACTTTCTCAGGCATTATCCTGAAGGGCTAACCGTTCAATTCAGTGCAACATTTCTGACTCTCTGCCTCCTTCAGCCCACACTGCTCAGTAGGATCACCAATTGTACTTTGACAGGTGTTTATGCTTTACATGTTATACATTTTTATTATTGTAAACAGTAATCTGCTTCTCTGAATTAACTATACCAGAGAGTCTTTTGCATCTGTTGCATAGGTCAATGGCCTCATCGGTACTTTCCTGTGAATGCTGTCACTAAATCAGTTGATTTTAAGTTTTAAAAATACATGTTGCTCTTCAGAAGAAATGTACACGGTCTTGTGGACAAATCCGTTATCTCCCAATACAAGAGAAATGCCTGTGAGCTTTTTGTTCTATCTACATTGGCAAGAACAATAACAGCAGAAAACCTGAATAGATAGCTGATCCAACAAGTGAAAGTCATTCTCTCTTACAGACCCCTCCATTTCTTTCCCCTCTCAGCCCTACAGAAATATACAGAAGCCCCTGATATGCTGGCAAAAAGAAGACGGAAATTTTCATTCACTCTTGTAATTCCTTAATGGCTGTATTCTTAGATGACATAATGACTTAGTGCATGCCCCGTCTTGAAGATAAGCAGACATAATTCATTGCAGGCGGGTCATTCATCCTTTGAGATAATCAGCAACTACCCGCCCTAGGGAACAGGAAGATAAAGACACTATACATCAGCAACAGTAGTTCAAGGTCTCAACCTCTCCACCTCCTTCCATGACCCAGCAGTCAGCTGCAGTTGATTATTCAGCCATTTGCGTTCTTTGGAATGAATGCACTTTCAGTTTTGACTATGCTTTCCAGCACTGTATGAGTGTATCTTTATCTGAAAATATGCTTCTCTGAGTAGCTGAGAGATTTCATCTCTGCATTCATGCCCTTCGCTCCTCCCCCCACCCCCATCCCCTTCATGGCTATAGCTACATAAATGGAAATCGACATCTGGAGATGCCCTGTGCTAAAGACCTGAAGAAGATAAGTGATAGGCTCAGCTAGTGTTTTGTGATGACTAAGCCTTAATGAACTATTTTTATCTTGTCTGCACACAACAACAACAACCAAAGAAAGAGAAAAGGCAGGGCTTTCTTATGAGCACATAAGATTTCCGTGGTGTGATTCACAATTTGTGGTGTAACTTCTATGTTTGGGGCTTCTATGGGTTGTGGAGGGTTTTTATGTTTTCTTGTCTGTTTTAATTTCTAGGTCTATTTTGCTTTGATTCAGCAACTCTGGATAGCACATATTGTACTACTGTAACTGCTAGTGGCAAAGGATGATGATAAAAGTTAGTGTCCTATAGTCTCAGAAGAGAGTAAGAAGAGACAGAAGCATTAGTCCTGTTTATGCATTTTTGATAGCAAAGTCCCTTTCTGCACTTATGTTCTTCTGCAATCTTCAGATATATTTCTGAAAAGAAAAGTTAAATAACTGCCAATTAAAATCAAAATAGTTTCCCAGTGTTCTCCATTAAAAAATCCCCAACCTGTTTAAATGAGTAAGACATTTTTCTTTCAACACCGTATAGGAATTCTTATTACAAACAAATTAAAGGGATCTTTGCCTTTAATAGCTTCTTGTCCCATATCCAGAACGTCTAGAAGAGAGTGGAGAACAGAGGTCATGTCACTGATGTAATGTCCCTCAATATGTAGTACTGTATTGTGTACATTTTCCTATCCTCCTCCATCGCATGATGTTTGTAAAACATAAATTATGCCCTGAAGGGCATATTACATAGCTTCCTCTCATCTTTCAAAAGTTTTAAGTGTTAAATTTTTACTTCCAAGATTAGTTCTCATTAAATTTCACTGTGATGTTTCAAGTTGCAAGCTTTTAAGGGGTTTTAAGATTTTAACTGTTTTCATTTTATTTATTTTCAATTGACTCTGTTTCCCGTATGCAAGATCCTACTAAAAATTCATTTGTATTGACATCTTGCTGTCTGTTTTGTCTACAGAGGGGTGCCAACTAATGTACCAAATGCTTGTCGTCCTTTTCTTCTTTTCCATTTTAATGTAAGGCACTTGTATCTCAGGCTTTGTTTAAAATAAAGGCTTTCTGTCCTTTGATGCAGTAGTCTTCTGTATTACGAGTTGCCCCATAGAAGTAATTGGGTGTGAACTTTAGGCATCACGCCCAAGTAAAGATGCCAATTTTGACAGCATTAGAGAAGAATTTATGAAAGGAAAGAGGAATTTTTTATAATTATTTTTCATTTTATTTTAAATGGAAGAATGGAAATTGGAAGACTGTGTGTTGTACATTAGGAGATTTTGCAAACTGTGAGATGTTTTCTATGTCAGGTTTCGTTTTCTGAAAAGCTTAAAATGAAAGGCTATTCCATGGTAATATGACAGTCTACTGTATAGTCATATTCTTGATTGATAGTCTATTCCATCAAATTCTCCTTTCGATTCTCTTAGTAGTGTATTTTGATTGTGTCATTTTGTATTATTAGAAACAGTATTTGACAGTCTCCTAATCGGCTCCTGTGTTTAACAAATGTCAGAAAATTTAAGCTTGTCACTCCTGTAATTTTTAATAATCTGAAAAAAGACGAGTCCACCTCAGAGCCTTTAATATTTTTAATGGATTTTTAGAACTGTGGGTGACACCCTCTCTTGCAAAGGCATATGACTTTCAGACTTGCTTCATTTCTTCTCTTGATTTCTCCCTCTTATAGTCCTTGCCATTTTATTCACTACACTCCCTGTAACTATAATTGTATTAATAACATTTGATGATGCAGAGTGCACAGTTTCGTTGACTCTGCAGTTGTATCCAGGAAATACTGCATGCAAACTTCAACCATTCTTGGTTTACAAAAGCCTGATGAGTTAAGAAACTTGGCCAGTGTGACATACTGGAGGCCAGTAAAATTCAAGGTAAGAAAGGAAGATAGGACAATTTACCATGGGAACGGGTATTAAATGTGGAAAGTGAGTGTATATATAGTATGGTACCGTAAGTGGTAAATTATTAGAAGAAGCTTGAAGGAGCAAAATAGACCTTCTCAAAAAGTCTTAAAATGTTGGAGGTCCTTCCTAACAGTGCTATTAATACTCCATTAAGACAGCCGGCTATTGAGCCCTGTAGACTCATCCAGTTAACTCACGATGCTGCTGAGTTTTGCTTTATGTATTGTCTGAAAAACTGGTAACTTGGGACAGGATCATGAACCTTGGCCACAGCACTAGATACTGCAATATATCATTCAGCATCTATATCCAGGATCTGTATATTGGTACTTTAAATGCACCTATGGAAAAGTAAAGTTTCATTTTGCTGGGTTGGTTATGTTATCATTTAATGTAATAACATGTGCAACAGGGTAGAATATTTTTAAAAATATTTATTTTGACTTCAATGCAGTTAAAATTAGAGCTGGGCAAAAAAAAAATTTAAAAAACCAAACTTTTTATTCAGCACAAAAAATTAAGATTTAGCATCACAGTTTCCTAAATTTTATAGCAGTTTCACCAAATCGTTTAGGCAAAAAGTCCTTTTAAAAACGTGTCCTTTGCAATGTGTTTATTTTTAAAAATGTGAAAAACAGTTTTTTGTTCAAAAATCACTTTTTGATTCAAAATTTCATAGAACCATAGAAATATAGGGCAGGAAAGCACCTTGAGAGGCCAGCAAGCCCAGCCACCTGCTTTGAAGCAGAATAGACCATCCCTGACAGGTGTTTGATGAACCAGTTCTTAAAAACCTCCAGTAACAGGGATTCCTAGAAAGTCTATTCCAGAATTTAGAATCCTTAGAGTAGGAAAGTTTCCTTAATATCTAACCTAAATCTCCCTCGCTGCAGATTAAGGCCATTGTCCCACCTTCAGTGAATATGGAGAACAGTTACTCATCATCCTTTTTATAACAGCCGTTAACATAGTTGGAGACAGCTATCAGATTTCCTCCTCAGATTTCTTTTCTCAAGACTGAACATGACCGTTTTTTTTAAACCTTTCCTCAAAGGCCTTTTATCATTTTTGTTGCTCTCCTCTGGACTTTCTCCAGTTTATCCACATCTTTCCTGAAGTGTGGCATCCAGAAAGAGACACAATACCCTCCAGATGAGGCCTCACTATTGCCAAGTAGACTGAAACATTTACCTCCTGTGTCTTTCTTACAATACTTCAGTTAATACACCTGAGAATATTAGCTGCTTTTGCAAGTGCTTCACATTGTTGACTCATCTTCAGTCTGTGATCCACTATAGCTTACCCTACCTAGCCAGTGATTCTCCATTGTGCAGTTGTGCATTTGATTTTTCCTTCTTAAGTGTAGTACTTTGCATTTACCTTTGTTGAATTTTATCTTGTTGCTTTCAGGCCAATTTTCCAATTTTCAGGGTCATTTGGAGCGTGTCTTCCAAAATGCTCGCAACTCCTCGCAGCTTGGTGTCTTTCACAAATTGTATGAGTGTCCTCTCCACTCTCTTATCCAAGTCACTAAATGAAATGTTGAACATTACCAGAGCCAAGACAGATTCCTATGGGATACCACTAGTTACATCCTCTCAGTTGGACAGCAAGCCATTGATAACTACTCTTTGATTACTGTCTTTTGACCAGTTGTTCACCTCTCTTTATAGAATTTTCATCTAGACCATATTTCCCTAATTTTCTTATGAGACGTTCATGTGGGACAGTGTCAAAGACTTTATTAAGATCAGGCTGTGTCACATCTACAGCTTCCATCCATGTCTGACACACCAGTAATCCTGTCAAAGAAGGAAATCAGGTTGGTTTGTTTCATAGATTTCCAGCCCCAAAGGTAACATTCTGATTTAGTCTCACATCCTGTGTAACACAGGCCATAGAACTTTCCCAAAATAATTCCTACAGCAGATCCCTTAGCATAACATCCAATATTGATATAAAAATTGTTGGTGTTGGAGAATCCACCATGACCCTTGACAAATTGTTCCAATGGTTAATCTCACTGTCAAATTTATGTTTTATTTCTAATCTGAATTTATCTAGATTCAACTTTCAGCTACTGGACCATGTTGTACCTTTCTCTGCCAGATTGAAGAGCCATTATTAAATATTTTCCCCATATAGGTACTTCTCAGATCAGCCCGTAACCTTCTCTTTGCTAAAATAAATAGATCAAGCTCCTGGAGCCAATCACTATGAGGCAGGCTTTCTAATCCTTTAATGATTGTAGGTGCTCTTTTCTGAACCCTCTCCAGTTCAGCTGATTATCCACCACAACCCCAATCTCTTTCAGAGTCACTATTTCCCAGGACAGAATTCCCCCATCCTGCAAGTATGGCCTACTCTCTTTGTTCCTAGACACCTATGTTTACATTTAGCTGTATTAAAATACATATTGTTTGCTTGTGCTCAGTTTACCATGTGATTCCAGATGACTCTGAATCAATAAACGTCCTCTTTATTATTTACCACTCCTCCAATTATTTAGTCATCTGCAAACTTAATCAGTGATGATTAAGTTTTCTTTCAGGTCACTGATAAAGATGTTTAATAGTGTAAGGCCCTGAACCATCCCTGAGGGGTCCCATAGAAACACAGTTGCCTGATGTTGATTCCTATTTACAATTACATTTTGGGATCTGCCAGTTAGACAGTTTTTAATCCATTTAATGTGTGCTTTAACTTTATATTGTTATAGATTTCTAATCAAAATGTCATGTGGGGTGGCACGTTAAATGCCTTATCTAAGTTTAACTATGATATGTCAACACTATTACCATTATCTTGTTTTGGTGAGAATACAAGATAGTTATACAGGATCTATTTTCCATAAACCAAGTTGATTTGAATTAAGTACATTACTATCCTCTAATACTTTACTAAGGGATTCCAATAACAGCTGCCCCATTATCTTACTAGAATCAATAGCATGATTTGTTCTTGACAGATCCATGCTGGCTGTTCCTTATAATTTTATTATCTCTAGGTGCTTACAAATTGATTGTTTAATAATTTGTTTGAGTATCTTTCCAGATTTCAAAGTTAGACTGTGACTGGTCTGTAATTGCCCAGATTCTCTCTGTTCTCCTTTTTAAAGATACGTACTATGTTTGCGCCTCACCAGTCCTCTGGGGCCACACCCGTCCTCTAGGAGTTCTTAATATTATTGTTAACATTTCCAGGATAACTTCAGGAACTAGCTTAAACATGCTAGGATGAATTTCATCCGGCCCTGCTATCTTGAGTACATCTCACTTATCTAAATAGTCTTTAACCTGTTCTTTCCCTATTTTGGCTTGCATTTCTTCCCCTTGTTAATATTTATTGTGTTAAGTTTCTGGACACCATTTACCGTTTTAAGTGAAGATTGAAGCAAAATAGTTCTTAAATGCCTCAGACTTCTTGAAGTTGTCTGTTGTTAGATCTCTGTCCCTGCTAAGTAGAGGGTAAGCACTTTCCTTCATCTTTCTCTTGTTCCTAATGCATTTATAAAACCTCTTTTTATAGCCTTTTATGCCCTTTGCTAGTATAACTTATTTTGTGCCTTAGCATTTCTGATTTTTGTCCCTACATGCTTATATTATTCTTTTACAATCCCCCTAGTAATTTGTTGATATTTTCACTTTCTGCAGGATTCCAGTTTGATTTTCAGGTCATTAACTAGCTTCTAATGGAGCCATACTGGCTTCTTACTATTCTTCCTATCTTTGTATCAGGTTAGGTTGCGATTGTGTCTTTCTTATTATCTCTTTCAAAACTGCCAGCTCTTCTGAACTCCTTTATCCCTTAGATTTTGTTCCCATGGGACTTCTTAAAGTCTCCTTTTTTAAAGTCCATTATCCCTATTGTGTGCTGCTCTCACTCTTTCCTTTAGATCACGAAATCTATCATTTCTTGATCATTTTAGTCTACATTGCTTTTCATTTTCAGATTTGCAACCAGTTTCTCCCTGTTGATTGGAATCAAGTCTAAAATGGCTGTCCCTCTGGTTACTTCCTCCATTTCCTGAAGACAAAGGGTTGTCCCTAACAAATTCCAGGAACTTGTTGGAAAATTTGTGTTTTGCAATATTATGTTTCCAACAGACGTCTGGGTAGTTAAAATCCTCCATTACTCTCAGGTCTTCTGGATACTTCTCTTATTGGTTCTAGAAATGCTGCCTCCTATTTATTTGGTGATCTGTAGTAGACTTCTACCGTGATATCGTACCCCTATTTTTCCCCTTTTATCTTTACCCAGAGACTTTAAACTGGTCTGCCTCTTTCTGGACCTCAGACCAAGTATATATATTCTTGATGTATAATGCAAGACCTTCTCCCTTTTTTCTCTGCCTACCCTTCCTGAATAAATTATACCCCTCTATTCCATTATTCGAGTGAGGAGATTTATCCCACCAAATCTCCATGATGCCAGTTAAGTCATAATTTTGGTTACTTTTTTATGTCTTGTTCTTCCTCTTTATTTCTCACACTCTTTGCATTTCTGTGTAGACATCTAAGATGTTGAGGAAACTTTTCCAACTGTTTTTTCCCTCTTGTTGCTCCTATGACTGTTGCAATATTCCCATGTCCTTCTATGCCCTCTTCCCAACATCTAGTCCTCTGCTAAGGTAATCTTTATTTATGCTTCACTTTTATCCCCTGCTCCCTTTGAACTTAGTTTAAAGCTCTCATCACTAGGTTGGTAAGTTGGTGTGTGAAGGTGCTCTTCTCTGTCTTGGTCAGCTGGACCCCATTTCCTTTAATTTGTGGTTTGTTTCTTTTTGAAAGAAATCAAAATCATTTAAAAATATTCAAAATCTAAATTAAACATTTTGTTTGGCCTGAAAATGAATTTTTCCCAACTTTTTGATTCAGCAGAAATTCTTATTTTCAATCTGACCCAAAACAAAGCTTTTTGGGGGAATTTTCCAAATTTTCATTGGACCAAAAAGATCTGTTGTTTGCCCAGTTCTAGTTAAAATCTTAAGAGAAGGTTGTGCTTTTTCCATTTTGTTGGTGAACTGCACGCTGCCGCTCGCTCGCTCGCTCTTGCTTTAAAAGAGCAGTGGAGCAGCCATGCTCTTTGGATCTCTAGGAAGCCCTGTATGTGCCTGGCTGAGTCGCAATGTTTTCCAGAGCTCTCACTGAGGCGGTGATCCTCTCCACCATCCCCAAGAGGAATTGTACCTTTGAGGCACAATAGAAGTTTCAATCTTACTGCCATGCTGACATAATTCTTTGTATATATGTTGTATTAATGTTGTTCTTGGCATGTAGTTCTTTCTATCTATCCTAGGCTACTGATGCCAACTGCTTCAGAGGAGGGGAACAGGAGATTTCCCAAGGTTTTGAGTTAGGTATAGAGGATGATCTAATAAGGTTTGAGTGAATGTTCTGTATTCCCTAGGTCTTGGAACACAATAAACTTTAAAAAAAAGATATGAGGCCATGGGGTCTGTTGACCATGGCATGCAATGCTGTATCTCAGTCCAAGTTGAAGGCAACCCAGATCAAGGAATGTTGCTGCTGTGAACTGTAGTATCTCTGAAATGATTTCAGTATGAAAAATAATGACTGAGTCAGCGGTGTACCCTTCTGCTGGGAAAAGTTTGAAAACTCCTCCATTAGTCCTTTCACATACACATACACAAAAATAGCCAACCTCATATTAGCAGCATTTTGTCACATGTAATTTTTATTCTTTATTAGAGAACCAGAATCTAGGCATATTTTTGCCCTGTCCTTTTATTGTATTAAATCTCTCAGAGATTTTCAAAGACACACCTAACCTTTCAGTGGAGTCAGTCACCTAACTGTTCTTCGTGCCTTTGAAAATCTCCCCTTGGATTTTTGTCTTATTGAAAATCTCACTTCAAGTATGAAATTTTGAAGAAGCAGTTTTAAGTTCTTTAGTGGGAGGACCTTGTCTTGTTGACATCTGTAAAGATCATGGAATATAAATTAAACATAAATAAATTGAATATTGGATTTAGTTGCAGATTTTTTGGATTTATTATAATGTTTTTAATTGCATGTCGGATTGAAGCGAGTGAAGCAGACAACAGAATCTTTTGATGTTTTGCCCCTTTCCTTGTTTGTTTTTTTCAGACTTTGAGTTGCATTACTCTATCTCTACCATGCTGCTGCACAAGGTCAGTGTATTGCTCTGATACCTCAATTAACGTCTGTGCAGAGCAGATTACAAAAAGAATTTTGCTGACTGGGATTTTTTAAAATGAGCTGTAGCTATGCTAGCTTAGTGTGTGTGTGTGTGCCATTTTTTCAGCTTATTTTTTCATTTTCCCCATGTCCTGGCCATGCAGTAGTCTTTATTCACAACTTCTTTATTTTTTCTTTATTTCGTCCTTCTGATGTTAATGACTTTTTTCCACGCTTCTGATCCTTTTGCATTTCCTCTGCAGCTCCACTTCTATGGCACCACACTGTGATATATTTCTCAATTTTTATTTACTTTGTTAATCATAGTTGACCCTTGCTGTTACATTTATCCTTATGTGGGGGAGTATTTAAGTTGGAAAAGAGTTGTATTTAATAGAAAGTGTTACTACATGGGTTATAAGCACTTTTCATATAGTTAGGAAAAAAGCTGCAAAACTTTCTTTCTATCAGACTGTTTTCAAATCAAGAACCACTTTGAAGGGAGTGGGGAGCATTTCAGATGAGAATATCTTCATTTAATATCTTGCATCTTTTTTCCTGCCTCTTTCGAATATACAATACTTGAAAGCAGCATAAAACGGTAATTTGCTTTCTTGGTGTTATGTTAAATTCAGTGTCAAGTTAAAATGCTGAATAATTTAAAATTGCACATAGAATATCATTGTTTTCTCTTATGCAGTCTGAGACTGTGTTTAAAAATTTAGTTAGCTACATGAATCCTTGGAATAGTAGGCCATATTCTACTACTGCTCTGCATGTGGAACTCCCATTGATATTAATAGGAGCTTTGTCTAAATGCTACAGGAAGAACAGAGGCCACTGTATTTTTGTAGCTGGTGGGGGTTTTTTTGGCAGGGGGAGGGGGGGTTGAGGTTCAAGGTTAGATTTCCCAGCACTCATGCAATGACTAGTCATCAGGATCTAAATTACTGCTGCAAAGCCATTCCTGAACCTGATTCCCAAGGGCAAAGTGGTTAGAATAATGAATTCTTCCGAGTTTGTGTTTTTACATGATACCTTCAGGTTCATATGTTTTTAAACATGTTTGAACTCAACTCTTAAAATAATGTGTGCTGTACGAAGAGTTTATTTTTGTGTTTTAGCTAAGAAGAAAATCAACTTTGTGTGCTGATTTTTGTGCCACAGGCAATTTCGTTTAGAGTTTTTATTATGCTCCCAATTGCATTCGGTGACAAGTCTGACCTTTTCAAAGTTACTGTAAATTAAGCTGGGTGGGGAAAGGAAGTGTCCAACGAAAAAAATTATGTTCTAGGAATGTACTGAAGTTTATTTATCCTTACTTTACTGGAACTTGTAAAGCATGTCAGGCTGCCTGAAGTACAGGGGAAACACAGTAAATATTCAATAGTTATTAATATGGAAGATCTTGATGTGTAGATTACTTGATGAGCAGCTCAAGTATACATCGGTCAACACAAGTGCAGGTATTAGGTATGAGGCATATAAATTCATCTAAGAGATTTTAATATAGCAACCAATGCATGGAAGGAATAACGGATTCCCTTTTTTTGTCATTGTTGTTCCTGTTTCTCCTTTCCATTTTTTCTACCTTTCTTCCATTTATTTCTTCATTGTATTCTTCTTTCAAGAACAGTGGTAGAGGATGGGGAGGGATGTGAAAAGAAGAGAATCAATGATGGAAACGCTGATTTTAATACCATTTCACCTACTTCCATGCCTCTTTTAAAATTCACTTTTTACACAGCATATTTTTTTTAAATGTGAAATAGCAATATAGCTGCTGTCATGAAAGATGGCAGGACATGATATAATTGTAAGACTACTTCGTAGAAAAGGTCATTCATGCTCATAATATTACATAGAGTGCAATAAACAATCAGATTTAAATGGCATCTGCCTTGTGAATTATTTTACATTGCTTATCAGCAAAAGATTCACATAGTGTTTCAGCTGCAGTTTCAATTGGAAAGACCAGTGTGTAGATCCTTCATCTTGATGTTAATGAAAAGACTGCATTCCCACCAAACCTTTATTTGTATGGTCAGATGTTCAGAAAACATTCAGCAGATTCTTCATCGGTAACATGATCCACTTTCAGTACCCATAACATTCTACATTTAGCTCTTGATTCACCCTTGTGTAGTGTAAGGATTGCATCCTCTTCACGTCCGATAACTGCTGTGCCCAACAGGGATTCATTCCAAGGGAAAGCAAGCAGGGTGTGCACTATCAAACTTTCTCCAGGGGTTCTGACAAATATGAGCTGCTTCATTTTGTAAATTGGAATGTAGATGTAGTTGAATCTAGTGGATGGAAATTGCAGAGGCTGCCTTCGGAATGAGTTGAATCTCTTTACCCCTTAAATGTCGTGGCCATGCCCTTTACTGGCTACTACCACCAACTTTTGGGGACATGATAGACCAGCTCCACCCTAGCACACTGGTTCTCAACCAGGGGTACATAAGGTCTTTCAAGAGTACTCAACTTATCTAGATCAGTGCGTCTCAATCTGGAGGAGCAGAGGTTGCAGCCCCCAGGGGTCATGGGAAGGGTTTAAGAAGATTGCAAATGCAGGGCCAGTTAGGGGGTGCCAAGCAGGGCTGTTGCCCTGGGTCCCACACCACATGGGGCCCTGTGAAGCTAAGTTACATGCTTCTGCCCCAACACCTGGAGCTCGGGCTTCAGATAGGGCTCAGACGTGAAAAATGCGCTCAAGCATTGCACTGACATGTAAATATAATATTTATATCCAAATCAATTTATTTTATAATTATATGGTAAAAAAAGAGAAAGTCAGCAATTTTTCAGTAATAGTGTGCTGTGACACTTTGTAATGTGGTTTTGTAAGCAAGTGGTTTTTAAGTGAAGTGAAACTTGAGATATTCAAGACAAACCAGACTCCTGAAAGGAGGACAGTAATCTGGAAAGGTTAAGAGCCTGGCTAGCAGAGCAAAGGTGTTGGGTATTACTTGAGTCATTGCAACCTCTCTCCTGGCTCAGTTCCCACTTGCAGAAGCCCTGTGCCCTTGGCAGAAGCTGATGTAATTTAGGGCTGAATTTTGGGCCATCAGACTTTTCTTCAGTCACAATGGAATCAAGGGTGTGCGTTCCTTTTAGCCAACCCTTCAAATCCAGCCTTGCTGAGTCAAAAATGTATACCATGAAGAATCTGAGATTGCTTGATGTAACTTAAGTAGTTAAAGAGACTTATCTGAACACTCCTCAACAAACACCAGCTTGTCCCTTCACCCGATAAACGCATGCACACACAAACACACACACAATAATTGAGTTACAAACTATTCCTACTCCTGCCTGAAAAGCACTGTCAACAGAGTTAGCGTAGGTAGGAAAACTTGAAGTTCAGCGCTCACATAAACGGTGGTGCACACTGGACAGTCAGCATGCGTTTATCTTGCATATTCAGAGAGCAGAAGAAAGGGGTTGTGACTGAGAAAGCAGCCAGTAGGAGGGTGTTAGTGAGATAGGGGGTGGAATACGCTTTATATTACTTTTTCTTGCACACTGTAAGAATTCAAGACCAGGGCAGTGGGCAGCCTGGATCTCTGATACTTCCTCATTACTACCTAGGGAGATGGGCAAAGCAACATCCTACCGGTCCTGAAAGGGCAGGCCCCATGGGAAGTCCTGTTGGAGCACCCAAGGCCTGCAGCTGCCTGATTTGCTCACTCCTGCTATTTAACCCAGGAAGGGACCCAGGTGGGCTGTCCAATCAGCTGTGGAGACTTGCTGCAGCAGGAACAGTGGCACCGCTGCAGATCCTCCTCTTGCCTGCCTTCTGTAATCTGCATCCCTCTCTGTGCCTGCTCTGCTCCTGTTTCCTCTCTCACTCCTGCCCTTTGCTCCGAGCTCCCAGGTTGCACCCTCTCCTTCAGTTCCGTCTTGCTTGTGACCATCAGCTACCATTTCTGGCTTGACCCTTGGCTCTGGCATTTGGTGTCTGAGCCCAGCTCTGGTCCTCAGCTTTGATTTCTGGTCCTGACTGTGACTGTACCCCTGCCTCTGGTGACTAGCAGCTGACTCTGGTTCTGACTCAAGCTTCCATTCCATGGCCTAGATACCTGCTCCACCCACTAGACCTGACTCCTTCTCTGAGCACTAGGCCAGATTGCCTATATGCAGATTACTAACACACCCTTATGTTAGTTCCTACTTCTTCTAAAATCCTGTTGTTCTTCCCTCTTAGCATGTAATTTACACCTTCTTACCCGTGTTGTAATTTATACTGCTATTTACATCACCTCTGAATCTGACTCTAATCTTTGTTTGAGATATTAAAATAATATACATTGTACCCGTGACTATTTAGAGCTCCACAAACAGGTCTCTGATAAGGCTGTGCTTAATAAAGACTTTTGTTGCAATGAGCCTTATTGATTATACAGAGACTTGTTTTTCTAAACTCTTGAGAAAGTACGTTATTCTGCATCGTGCATTTTGAACTGAATTCTCTTCTTGTAGTAGCATGGAAGTGCTGTGCAGTTCAGAAATAAATGGGGATAATACATCTCTTGTTTTCCAGAGTTACAGTCCAAAAAGGCATGTTTAGGCAGTTGGTTGGAAGCAACACAAAGATGAAGTAAAAATAACAGGTGTAGTAAGTCTAAACTTTGAAACTAATGCTAAAAATAAAATCACCCTACCTTTACTTTTTCCACCTTACATAGAAGTTTCCAACCACATCAAGTAAAAAGGCCGAGTGGGCGTATTGTATTTATTATCACTGAGTTCTACATCGTACATTTGCTGGTACATTTGTTTTATTCCTGACTATTAGTTTTAAAATGCCTTTGAAGAGGATGGGAAAGATTATTTTAGCGATATTGTCATATTACAGATATGATGATACATTGCTCTTCCTGATTTTAAGGGAGCGGGCTGGCAAAGACAGTGATATTTTGTTTTTATCATTTTCTATCTCACAATTTTACCCTTCAATCAAAACTGTGGGGGTGGGAGAGAGTACAGAATTCAGTGTCAAGATTTTACCTGTTATCAGAGGTGGTATAAATGTTTTCTGAGCTCATGTTTATCTACAGCAACTGTCTTACAGTACATAAAAGTGGTGTTGTAGGCATGTTGGTACCACACTAGAATCCATACAGGGTATCATCAAACAATTACAACCCATACTTTCTAGGGACCACATCCAGGGCTGTATCAATGCAGGAGCTATAAGGGCTGCAGGCCCCCGCCGAAAGGGGGGCCCCAGACTGCTGCCCCTAAGGCCCCTGTGTGATCTGACCCTGTCACCCCGCTCAAGCTAGCAGCGTGGTGGTGGGCCTGGGGGGCGCTGCAACACACTTTTCAAGATCCATGGGTCTTTCATATGCCTATCACAATATTTGATCTAAATCATCCAGTGCATCAAATGCCCCAACAACATCTATCCAGTCAGTAACTATACTCTCAAATGGACTCTCACAGAAAAATGATACAAGACAAAAGCACCCTGATAGCCATGGGTGAATGCTTTTCACAAAGCAATATCTGACCGCTGTCCTCATCTTCCAAGGAAATTGCTGTCGATGATCCCTTTGAGTTGAAGAATGACCGTTTGTCTTCCAGTAAAATGATAGCCAGTTATTGCTGACGGATCTGCAGGGGACTAGTGAGACCTAGCCAGGATCCACAGACTTTGTCACAGGTGGGGCAGATATTCCCCAGTGGAAGGGGATCTGGATTGTTAAATCGGACTGCAGCACATTCTTTCTCTCTTTCCTAGTTCTCCATTTCTTATAGTCTCCGTTGGATCTCAGAATACTGGCATTGGTGCCAGAAAGTCCTTTTCCATTTTAGTTAATTAAGGGCTTGGGTTTCCCATGAGTTTGTTAATATCGTATTTTTTTAGGTTAGCTTTGTGGGTGTCTTGGAAGTACTTTTTTTGCTCACCCTGTGACTATTTATTAGCTGTGGCTCAGTTGTGAGAACATGACTGCTTCGGGAATTGGCTTTCTGGCATTCCGAGAACATGGCCAGCCCAGTGGAGTTGGTGGTGGATGACCATATCTTCAATGCTGGAGGCTTTGACTTGGGACATAACACTGATATTGTTGCAATGGTCATCCCACTTGATTTGGAAGCTCGTTTGGAGACTACTAAATGAAAGGAAACTGCATAAAACCTTCAAAAGATAAGTTTGGGAACTTACGTTAATAACTCTGCTAGACACTAATAACCATGGCTTTAACAAAGACACTGATTTTTATGACTCATTACAATAATTTTATAACACACCCATGTAGAACGTCAGGCTATTCCTCCCTGTCTGTCTTGGAGGTAGGTCATGCCAACTTGCAGCTGCACTCCTGTGGGTGTGGACTCAAACAACAGGGAATCAATGTTGGGGCAGGTTGCAGGTATGTGTGCTGTCTCTGGCCCTAGACAGTGCGGCAAGCAATTGCCCCCAGACCCTCAGGGAGGGCAGGGAGAGTAAGCTGCTTCTAGCCTGAGGCAGGGTCAGTCGGCAGTCTATAGGTCTTGGCCCTCAAGCAGGGTGGGGCAGTTAAGCAGTCTCTACGCCCAACCCAGGCAAGCAGTCTATTGGTCCAAGCAGGGCTTACAGGCTGGGATCAGTAGAGCCTGCGCGGATACAAAAATGTGGAACCGGAACCGATCCGCAACCGCCCAATGTTAGTTTTCATTCGATCCGCAATCCACATGCCATGTTCTACCTGGATCCAGAACTGCATCTGCAACCGACTTTGGGCTCACAGTCAGCATTTTAGCATTTGATTGGCTCATTCGCCACATGGATCCCACCTATTTTTTCCTTTCCTTTTTTGCGATTTGCTGTGCTGTCAATCACATTTCCTTGGCCACCAATGACATTTCTGATTGACAGCATGACATACAAACAGCAAACAAGAAAATGAAGAAGTGGGTGGGGAAGGCATGGGGAGTGAGCCAATCAAAGGCCAGCATGGTAACTGACTGTGAGTGGTGTGTCTCCAAGCCCCAGCCTGTTATGACTGAGACTCTGATTGGCTGGCAGACCACCAATCAGAGCTCAACTGGGATTGGCTGGAACACTTCCTTGTTCCCTTGTGTGCTGCTGCAGAGGCAGATCATGCAGCAGCTGCAGGGATTGATCATAAAAATAGAATCTGCAGCCGCAGCCAATCCGCAACAATGGGGCTGCGGATATCCGCACCTGCACTGGCGGGGGTGGTTACCCGAGGATTTGAAGCAGATACCCATGGATCAGGCAACCCAACTCCATTAGGCAACCCTAACTCTATTGCGTCCCAGCCCAGGTCCCTATCAGTGGCAGAGTGATCTGCCACTCGGTCATCAGGGCTCTAACCACAATGCGCTGAGGCAGCTGCAGGATGTCAGTCCACCATCCACTGTTGTCCAGCTCCCCTGGGCCACTTCCTTCCCCTTCTCCCTGGAGTGCTTGAACTCTGGGTCACCTTTAGGCCTCCTTGGAGTAGTGGCCGGGGCAGGTTACACAGCCCTTCTAAATCATCGGCTGGTGGCAGGTGCAGAAACCCGTCGGGATCGTAGGCGGCTGGCAGCTCTTCTAAGTTACCGGCAGTAGGCAGTGTCTATGGGTCATTGGCGGTGGGCAACTCTGGCAGTTTCTTGGGGTCCAATAGTACAAGTAGTTCCTCAGTGGTGTAGTGGTCTGGCCAGAGCTCCTGAGGGGGAGAGGAGGCATCCTCTCCTGGGAGCTCAGCTCGGACTGAGCTCCAGAGCTCTCCATTTATACTTCCTGCCCTGCTCCCCGGATGGGCTGGCCCTCCATGTCCATCTCTGAGGGATACCATGTCCCCTTCCTACACCTTAGTGCCTACTAAACTTTTATTGTCCACTTCATTTTAAGTGGTTTCTCATAGCATGTGTGAACCCCTTATGCTTAATCTGATACAGCTCGTATTTAGCTTACATGTTCTAGTTTCCTTTCCCAGATCTGAAGAGCTCCATTAAGCTCGAAAGCTTGTCCCTTCTAACAACAAAACTGGATCCAGTAAAATATATTTTTGCCTCTGAATATATGATGCCATGTGTCCTTCCCTTGTCTTTTCCTTGCCATGCATCGTTTCTTGCTCTATGAAGATGTTTACTCTGATAGGCAGTGGTACCCTCTGGCTTTTGCTTTCTACACAGCTGCAGAAGGTCCTGCTGATATAGTCCTTGTGTGTGTACAGCACATTCATCAGCCATGGTGACTCTTATTACATGAGAGAGATTTTAATGGAATTGGAGAGTTAAAAATATCTTACTGCACATGGGCCCTATAAAATCCATATCCCTAGTCAGCACTTGGTTATTGGTTCCCATCAGTCATCATCTGCTGCCATAAGTTGCAGAAATCAAATGACCAGGCAAGTCTCAGTTGGCTACTTGAATTAGAGGTGTTGCTCTCATGATACTATGCATAATCCTAAATCCCCTTGCTGCATATTTTTTTAATTTTAATTATGAGACCTACAATACGAGAAGATGGCGAAATGTCTGTTTCTGTCCTGCTTTAGTTTGGTATTGTTACCTACAACCTTGTCTGAATTGTCACTTGGGATCAAGACACCAGAGAATGTGTCTATAAATGTAAATCAGCATACCTCATGCTACTGCATAAAACGATGTCATGACATGCTTCATATATGGTTACAGTCTCTCAATAGTTTGTCAGACATTGTACCACTATATGAAACATCAAGTGAAAATTAGCACCAAACTGCAACACTCCTTAAAATCCATGGCAAACGTCATGTATAAGAAGTATGGTATGTAAAAATCCAGCTTGCTGTAAAAGCTAATGTAACCTTCAGGTGGGCTAAAATTCATTCGATTGCCCTTCTTCAGTGCCTCACAGAAATACACCCCCAATCCCTGTGGAGAAAGCAACTGGAGACCCAGGATCCAGTCTGTATGGGACTCGCAGCAAAGATTGCTCAGAGTTACCACCCCACATTAAAATACTACTAAAAACAAACATAACAATGAACTTTATTAACTACTAACTAATTAAACTTTATCCTAAGAAAACAAAATACAATTAACCAAGAACAATCCCTCCAGAAAACCCCACAGGAAAGATACCCAAGAGTCCCAAAGTCCAGGTGGAGTTCACCCAACTCTCAACTACAGTCTCTGTTCCAGTGTAGAGGCTTGAGTGGCAAGAAATAGCTGTCCTCTTCTTCTCTCATTGCAGGAATCTTCTGTAGCATTCCATGCAGGTTTTTCCTTCTCCTTTGCAACCAGCCCTCAGTCCCATATGAATGTCTGCAAAGTCTGTTGCAGATGACTCCATCAGAGGGAGAAAACATCTTGTTCACTCCTGGCTCAGCTTCTCTCCTGAAAACTGAGCACATGGGCTCTTCTCAAAGCAGCTCCTGCCTGCTGTCTGCAAAGACTGCTGCTCTCATGTGATCTGACTCTGACCACAACACATCACACCAGCAGGGCACCCTGTGGAGCATGCTCAAAATGCTACCACTCCCTGCTTCTAGAAATTTCTGGTTGTGGGTAGCTAATCTGCCCAGCAACAGTAACCCACCCTCAGTAGGTCTCTCAAAGAGAGGCATATGGGTTACACTAATATCTAGAGTCTCATAAAGAACTGCTGCATAAATCAGCATGGTTGATAAAGAACAACCACTTGAGAATCCTCTCATGAATTTATTTATGTCCAGTTAACAGAAAGCTGCTACCATTTCAACAAAAAGTTTCCATCAGAGCCTCAAGCCTGTCATATGAACCTCTTCCTCTACACAGATACCATAACTAACATAAAATATGAGATCAGATCAATCACTTTTAAGTTCTTTGTGGCACAGAAAACTGAGATAAGAAACTATTCATTTCTTGTGTTGGGGATGAAAGCTGTGAATTTAACACTTAGTATTTTGGAGTTTTTCTCATATAATCCCCTTCCCCTAAAATACTTATTCTTTGTCATTTGTCATGATCTCTTGTAGTAACTCTTCACTTTCATCACTACTGCAAGTGCCAAAGTAATATTAGAGGAGAAAAGACCATTAAAACTAGAACTGTGCAGCCTAACTTGGATTCATTGATTTTAAAGCCAGAAGGAATTGTAGAATATATCACCTTCTGCATAACTCAGGACATAGAACCTCACCTTGTCACTTCTGCATCATCAAGCCCATAATTTCTGCTTGAGCTATAGTGTATCTTTTAGAAAAAAAATGGAAAAATATCCAGTCTTGATTTAAAGAATTGATTGATTTAAAGATTTAAAGTGTTGGGAGAATCTAATCTGCAATAGCTCCAATGGTTAAATTATCCTCAGTTCCTCACTATTAAAAATATTCCTTTTTTTTTCCTAGTATGGATTTATTTAGCTTCAATTTCTAAGCATTGGCTCTTGTTATGCCTTTTTCTGTTAGATAAAATAACCCTGAATCTTCATCCAAACCTTCACAAAATCTTTTTTTTTTTAGGTTTCTGGGTCTAATAGTTCTAGAGACTAGTTTCTTACTGGAATCCAGCTGATGGTGAAAAAAGTAAAATGGAAATCAAACAATGCCATACTAATGTCTTGTTTGGAGTCTGCCTTCACTGGTAACAATTGTTGTATAAGTGGGCCAAATTCAACTGTGAGCAGTAACTAAGAAGCTTATCCCGTGGGGTGCTTTTCGTCTGTCGAAGTCAGTGGGAGTTGACGTGAACTCAGAACCTCATAATTACACTCAGCACATTGTGGGATCTGGTTCTGATTGAGACTAGCATTTAGCCAGCATACTGCATTATTTAGCAATGAATATACTAGCAAAATATGCTGATAGTGATATCTTGAATCTTCTGTTGATAAGACTTTTAATTTCTCCCAGTGCAAAAATGACAGTATGAGCTAATAAAAGGGTAGATTCCACTCTTGATGAATATGTGTGACTCTCCAATCAACATTAGCAGTAGTTAGACCTTGGAACTTTTATTACCTTTTAAACTGCATATGTCTAATGTTTGCTCAGACTTTTGTGATTATTTGCAACACAACTATGAACTCTTGGTTTCCATCTGTGATTGAGTAGACTGCATAGGCCTATGTGTGCAGCGGAGGCCAGTGGTCATGGTATATTTAGGTCTTAGTGAAATAAGGAAAGGTAGGAGAAAAGTGCTGGAGACCAAATTTAGGCTGGTAAGTAAGAGATTAAAGTCCAGAAACTTCATGGTAGCAGTCTGTGAAATGCTTCCAGCTCCATATGCTGGAGGCAAGCAGAACTGTTTGGAAAGTTTTATAAAAACACCACTTTTTGCTTTTAGTTTCTGAGTGTTTTGCTAGTTGCCCTTCAAATTATTTTTTATTCTGCCCAATTACACTTTTACATTTGCCTTGCCAGAGTTTATGCTCCTTTCTATTTTCTTCATTAAAATTTGACTAATTTTTAAAAGATGTCTTTTTCCCTCTAACTGCCTCTTTTACACTGTTGTTGAGCCATGGTGGCAATTTGGGGTCTTTTTACTATTTTTAAAAAAATGTGGAGCATCTATTATGGTGTTTTTTAAAGACGCTTCCATATGGCTTGCAGGCTTTTCACTCATTTGACTGTTCCTTTTAATTTCCATTTAACTAGCTTCCTCATTTTTCTGTCATTTCTGTTTCTGAAGTTTCATGCTACTATAGTGGGCTTCTCTGATATTTTCACCCTACAAAAATGTTAAATATAATTATATTATGATCACTATTACTGAGCAGTTCAGCTATGTTAACTTTTTAGATAAGGTCCTGCCAAACAGGACCCCTGGAAGATTGATGTTCTAAAGGGAAGACCACTCAGGGAAGACAAGGTGATTACAGAGAAGCCAAATGAATTCTTTTTATTGGTCTTCACTGCAGAGGATGTGAGGGAGATTCCTACACCTGAGCCATTGTTTTTAGGTGAAAAATCTGAGGAAATATCCCAGATTGAGGTGTCAGTATAAAAGGTTTTGAATCAAATTGATAAACAGTAATAAGTCACCAGAACCAGTTCGTATTCACCCAAGAGTTCTGAAGGAACTCAAATATGAAATTACAGAAGCACTAACTATGGTATGTATCCTGTCACTTAATTCAGCCCCTGTACCAGATGACTGGCAGAGAGCTAATATAACACTGATTTTTAAAAAGGCTCCGGAGGTGATGCTGGCAATTACAGGCCAGTGAGCCTGATTTCAGTACCAGGAAAATTAGTTGAAGCTGTAGTAAAAAACAGAATGATCAGCCACATAGATGAATTGTTGGAAAAGAGTCAGCATGGCTTTTGTAAAAGGAAATCATGCCTCATCAATCTACAAGAATTCTTGAGGGGGTGCATAAAGGTAATCCAATAGATAGTATACTTGGACTTTCAGAAAGCCTTTGGCAAAGTCACTCACCAAAGACCCTACATGGGCTTAAGTCGACTTAATAAAGTCGACTTAGCCAGTAAGTCGAAGTAAAGCTAGGTTTTATTAAGTAGACTTACAATTTCCTTAAGTCGATTTAAGCAGCAACTTAAGTTGACTTAAGGAAACTAGTGTAGGCGCAGAGTAAATTAAGTCGACTTAAGCAGGCTTAAGTCGACTTAATTTACAAGTGTAGACGCACCCTTATTGTGGAAACCTGCACGTGAAAGGAGTCATATTTTCTTAATTTGCTAATTAATGCCAAAATCTGTTGGCAGCGATTCTACTGTGTATGTATTGAAAATGGAGTACTTACATTTTCCCCCTTTTTGGTACAATTGCAATCTAAACATGGTAGCTCCAACTTTGTGTGGTTTTAGGCAGAGTCTGTGCATTGGATTTTAGGCAGCATGAGAAATAGTAGTTCTGTTTTTGTCATGTGACCACAAACAGCATTATATCCATTTAAAGTAATGTCCTGATTCATGGAAGGGCAGGGTCGCTACAGAAAACTTTGTGTTCACTGGTTAAAATCCCACACAGGGTGAGTGAAGTTGAACCATTGAGCAATTTTATGGCATTCTAATTGCTGATGATAACTTTTTCTGAGTATATATCATTTCAACATATGGCAGCAATTCAGTATCATTCCAGTGTCATTTGATGCATAAATGCACATAAAGAGTACTATAAATGTTGTACCTTGCACCAAGTACAGAAGTAGGTGTTATTGGGTTGGGGTTTTTTTGGTTTGGTTTGGTTTTTTTGGAGGGCGGGGTGGGGGGTGCGCAATACCAGAATGTGACTAATTTAAATTAGTGTCTGAAAGTATATGGAGATGATCTTTCTGAAAAGGCCTTTGAATTGCAGACTATGAACTCTTGCCTCTTGGCATACAAACATGCTTTCTCTTGGAAGATTCTGAGTAACAGTTGTCATTTTTTTTTTCTTTTTTCAATACTCTTGAATCACAGGACTTGCATGTTCTGCTTTTCTTATTATTACAGGTCTAAAGCTGTTAAAGACTATGTCAAAATAATGAAGAGAACATTGTGTACTGAATACAAGAGCTGAAGGGAGAAAGGGTGGGGAGAGGGAAGAAATAATCCTGTCTTCAAGCATAGGACTTGATCCTGCAAAACCTTTCTCAAATGTAGAGTTGTATTAAGATAAATGGGACTTTGTATATCAACAAAGATTACTCATGGGAGTGAGTACTTGCAGATCAGGACCATCCTATGATTCTGCTTAAAATAGTCTAGCAACTTGGCCAGGCTTTAGGATAACAGTCATAAAGAGGTTTAAACTAGGTTAAACACTGTTAAAGAATACTGTGGACCCAAGGGATTTGTTAAGAAGAAATTCTGTAAATGACAAATGAGCAAAACAGGGGTCAAACTCTAGGGAAAAAATGAAATGGCTTCCTAAAAAGGACACACACACACACTGCAGAAGCGGCATTCATGTGTAAGTTGGCAGCATTTCTAAGGAGCCACATGAAAACACACACACACTCAGTCTCTCTCTCTCTCTGTTGCCAGGAATAATCTGCACAAGGGGCCCAGTTTTCTGTTCTTCTGCATCTTGCTTAGTCAATAAACCAGTGCAAAGCGAGTGCATAATACACTACAGAATGATAGCAGTGTTTCCTTACTGTGCACTCACTGTGCATTGGTGTAGCTGACTAGATAGTAAGCTCTTTGTAGCAGGGACCAACTTTTTTTATGTGCTTGTATAACACCTAACACAGTGGGGTCCTGGTCCATGCCTGGAGCTGTTAGTTGCTATTGTAGACATAATAATAATACATAAGATTCAAAGAAATGGAGAATCAGGTCTAGGGGCTGCCTAATGCGTAAGTGTGTATTGTGTCTCCCAACACAGAGTTGCCTGTAGAGTTTCCTGCTAGACATACATTTTCTGGCATGTTCCTATCTGCAATATCTGCCAGAATATGACCCCTTCTAAAGTAATCTTGCTAAAATATAGCTTGTAAGAGACTCGATCCTTTAAAGTCTAAGTGCTAAGGGCATGGAACTCGGGTGCCCAGCACCTTGTAGGATTAAGTGCATGAAAGAATGAGCTCCTTTATGTTAATAGTTGGATTTTTATTTTGACTTTATCTGAGTATAATGCACTGGTTTTGGTGAGTGCAAGGGAGGAATTCTTAAATGTTTGTTAATAAGAGAAAACAAAATTCCCATTACTCTTGTTGATACAGGCAGACCACCAGAGAGGGCAACATTTGAAAATAACAGCTGCTATGGATGCAAGAAATACAAGTTTACAAGTACTCCAATCTGGTCCGCCCTTCCCTTTTTATTTCCTTTTTGACAACACTGCTATTTCTTATGCAGAAACCTTCCGTGGATATCACTGACCATCTTCATGAATGTGCAGAACATGCTGAAAGACTGAGCCATCGCCCAAGCTCTTTCTCCTCCTTTATATGTCAGTGGAGAAAGAGCGCTAGACTGAGATGGGCTGTCAAGGGTCATCTTATTGTACTTAATGCTGATGGCAGCAGTTCATAAGCTGAAGCAGCTGACTTGTTAACCTTATAAAAAGATGGCATTAAATATTGTATTTAGCTCTTTGGTGGTTCCCTTCTTTTCTTTTTCTTTGGTCCCCAAGTTAGCATTAGTGAGTGACTCAATTGTCATTCTGCTTCTGAAGAGCTGCTAAGATTATATTAAAACTGTGATTGGATGAATTTGAAGAACCAATTTCTGCTGAAAATAATTAATGATATATTTTCACCCTGTGCGTATCCTGAGAAAAGCCCATGGAAGGCTCTTGTTAGTTTGTGTGAGCTTTGGATCATGTCTGTGAGAGAAATTGGAAGCCAGATATTTTAATTTTGTTGTTGTTGCTTATATAAATTACTTAGATTTCAGTTAGGCATTTGGTACAGTTCCATATGGGGAATTATTAGTTAAAGTGGAAAAAATAGGGATTCATATGAAAATTGGAAGGTAGATAAAGAACTAGTTAAAGGGGAGAATACAACTAGACAGGTTAACTGTCAGGCTGGTGGGAGGTTACTAGTGAAGTCCCTCAGGGATGAGTTCCCAGACCAATCTTATTTAACCTTTTTATTACTGACGTTGTTACAAAAAGAGGGAGTGTGCTAATAAAGTTTGGGAATGACACAAAGTTGGGAGGTGTTGCTAATATAGAGAAAGACTGGGATATCATACAACAAGATCTGGATGATCTTGTAAATGGCAGTAATAGAAATAGGATGAAATTTAATAATGGAAAATCCAAGGTCATGCACTTAGGGATTAAATTTTACTATAAACTGGGGACACATCAGTTGTAAGAGACAGAAAGAGAAAGAACTGGGCGTATTGGTAGATCACAGGATGACTATGAGCTGCCAATGTGATGTGACCGTGAAAAAAGCTAATATAGTCCTAGGATGCATCAGGTGAGGTATTTCCAGTAGAGACAGGGAGGTATTCAGGGGAGATATGATTGTTCTCTATAAATACATCAGAGGTATAAATACCAGGGAGGGAGAAGAGTTATTTACGTTCAGCAACCCATGTAGATATAAATGGATACAACCTGGCCATCACAAAGTTTAGACTTGAAATCAGTGCTTTTTTTCTAAAAAAAAAGGTACCGGAACTCCTATTGATGTCCGTCGTGTCATAAAGAAATAACACTGAAAATAGTGCAGTAAACAGTAAATTTTTGAATATATCAAAGAAATAAAAATACAAGGTAAAAACTGTTAAGTTTTATTAACTATGCAGGCCGCTAATATACTGAAAGACAACCTGTGAGGTCTTACAGCAGGGGTCCTCACACTTTTTAAATAGGGGGCCAGTTCACGGTCCCTCAGACTGTTGGGGGGCCATATTATAATTAGAAAAAAACGTGAATGCGTAGCTATCACGTCTGCTGCTGGCCTGTGTTTCTGGGTACTGGGTGGCAGGCAGTAATGCATCCACACACTTTTTGTTGGTGCTGTGGGCTCCGGCCAGGCCCAGAGTGTGGGACTGACCGATGTTAGCCTGCTGGCCTGCTGTTGTGTACGCAACTAGTAGCCAATGTTCCCTCTAGGTTTGGTGGCTTGTGTGCAAAATTTTCAAGCCGTGTGAAAAACTTTTTCAGAATAAATTTTTGGGGAAAACTCACAAGACAGAAATTATAGGCATTAATTGAAGATAAAGTGACTGTAAATAGAATTAATTAATTAATTAATTGTGTTTAATTAATTTAATTGGAATGAATTTGGAATTGAAATCTAATTTTAAGAAAGGTTTTTATTTAAAATTAATTTTTAAAAAGTTTTAAAAAAGGAGAGAAAGAAAAAAGAAGGAAGGAGGAGACAAAGAAAAAAAGAAAGAAAGGAAGGAAGCAAAGACAGAAAGAGCAGGAAGGAAGGAAGACAAAGAAGAGAAAGAAAAAAAGGAAAGGAAGAAAGAAGAGAAAGGAAGGCAGGGAAGAGGAAGAGAAAAAGAAAA
>ML685837.1:578286-606462 GCA_007922175.1 Pelusios castaneus
TAAAACTGTAGTCTGATCCTGCAAATCAGCAGGTCTGTTTGCTTGAGGGAGGAATTAAAATGTATACATTATTGTATAAGTCTGATCCTGCAACTCAGCAGGTCTGTTTGCTTGAGAGAGGAATTGGGCTCCTGGAATGCTTATAAATACAAATGGAGTTGATTAGTTTTATTCGGTAGTGCGGTTAATCTTGTTATAGAATAGCTAGTTCAGTAACATTTCCTAGGCATGGTATATTTCAGTAAAATGTGTGTTTTTATAATAGGTGGCCCAGCATTGACTCACCCGTGTAATCTTTCATGTGAAACTAACATTTCTGGTATATAGGCCATAGCACCACTTACTCACATTTATTTAGAAGAGTCCGAAAGGACACATACCTAATTATCTAAGGAGTCAAATGTATAGTAAAGGCCATGTGTTGAGAAAGAAAGAAAGAAAGAAAGAAAGAAAGAAAGAAAGAAAGAAAGAAAGAAAGAAAGAAAGAAAAAGAAAGAAAGAAAAGAGTTAATTAGTACTTTATTTCCTACAAAAAGGTGTGAGGTATTATCATAATTTAAAAACCTGCAAGGCAAAAATGAGCCTTAGAATAAAGCGAAAATTTTACATGATGCCCAAACCAAAGATCATTTAAGTCTATGGGAATTCTTTCATTAATTTGAGTGGGCGTTGGATGAAGCCAATGGTGAGCATGGTAACTGTTTTTGAGTATTACTGTACTGTATTGTGATTAGTGATGTGTGTGCCTGCTCTTTTCCTGGGACTTTCATGAATGGAGAGTTTCCTATTAAGGTACCATATAAACATAATGTTATGTAATCTCACATGCTATCCTGGGAAAATGTTTGATGTTATAAATATTTTGTTAAAAGAAAAATAAAAGACATACAGGCTAATGACACTGATCATAAACAGGAATTCTGAGTTCCTGTACAATAGCTCACCATAGCAACATCTTCGGTGAACTCCATACTTACTACAGAAATTAAAGTTTTATTTTGAAAAAAAAAATTGTTTCGACCTTTATCGTTGAGAAGAAAAGATTTCGGATGAGATCAGTACTGAGAACACTGACAATCTGAAAGCTCTGACAACAGTGAGTTCCTCCTCTTCGTCTCAGTGAGCTAAATCTGAACACTAATGATGACCGCTTCTATATTCACATTAACTCATTCCCTGTTGGTCTTTTTAACAAAAACGACATTTCTGTGCAACTGAGAAGATTTCAGATTAATAGCAGATCTTGAGTATAGTGACACCACTCTTCTAGCACACATGCACATGTATTCTGACCTTTGGACATAAACATTCAAAATGAATAAGTGACCAAAATCAGGAAAGAAGATCATACAAATAGTATAAAGGACCATTATATAGGGATTTGAATAATGCAGAGGTTTGGATAATAGGGTTTTGGATTAACTGGAGTATACTTACTGTAAAAGTCTCTTATAGAAAAGACTGACAAGTAATAGTTTACCAGTGAGAAATACATAAGTATGTGAACTCAAGTAAAGGTTTTATTCTTTAATAGCACCAAAATGCCAATGACCCACCCATTTCAATGGCGTGCAGAAAACGACCTAAATTCTGTGGCAAGCCTTCTGACTTGGGGTCTAATGAAAGCTCAGTAGCTGCCTGAAATGCATAGAGAATACATGTATCAGATGCAGAAGGTTTTGCTGAATTAAAGATTATAATGAATAACAATGCAACAATAGACAGTAAAATACGTTAGTGAATATTTCTCCATATATTTCCCACTATCCCAAGAAGAATTGAGTGCTAGTGAACACCCTCAGATAGGGGTTTGGCCACAAAATGAAGGCCCACTATGCTTTAGAATACATTGCTCTGTTATCTTCCCTCTACCTCTTGTCTGCCATGAAGGGATTAGGAACTCCATCCTTCCCCATCCTGCTGACTAACTGGAAAGGGAACTTTTCTTCCCTTCCCCATTCCAAGTAGTACACAGAGGGGGAAAAGGCTGATGTTTCTCACCGGTTTTTGGTGGCTTCTTCATCCACTCAAACGCCACAGGTCTTGAAGCAGACAGCAGAGTGCTTCAGTACTCAGTTTTTTGTGTGCTCTGCTTGTTGTATCAATTGCAAAGAATCAATACAGAGTATATTCATTATATGGGGTGTATAAAACAATTACCCAGAGCTGGGGGACTCTGTGCACCCTATATATTGCAGCACCTGATGCACAGCCAGATATCTGTTTTTTCCAAACACTTTATTCTTATCCAAAACGCCAAAAGATTAATTAAATATAAATTGATAAACGCATTGTACTAAACAAAACGACTCCACCCAAAAGACTGTCGACAATATCTGCAAAAATGGATGGTGTTCTCCTGAGCCTCATTGGTCCTAACCACATTTATAAAAAGAATCTTCAGACAAGGAAAAAACAAACAAATATGCATTGCTATTTCAAATGTCACTGAACTGAACCTTGGAATAACTGGATGCAAAGATATCAAACCACGAAATCAAGCTTTTAATAGTGGCAAAATCAAACTTTGCCTTCCCTGTAGTCACTCTGCTAGTTTGAATTGGGTGGGTCTCCACTGACCTGCTTAATCAATCTGGAAAGATCAATTGATGGTGGCAAATTTGCCGCCATAAGTATAGATCTGACGTACAATACCTCCTAATAAATGTCAAAGAACTGGAGCGCTTAGTTTCTTTGCCCTTATATACAACATTCAAAGTTAAAGAAATATTTGTAATAATAGAACTGGATTTTTTTTATTTTTTATTTTTAGTTTTGTTCAAGTTAGAATTTCAAATAGGAACTTTATTACTGGTCTCTGATATTTACCAGAAAAAAATGTTAATGTATCCAAATGTAGTGCCTATCTTGCCAGGAGGTGAATCTGTCCAGATCATAACTGACTGCACGCAATGCTCAATGGCTGTAATGGGAATAGAGGACACTTAACATGTCAGTAGGTGTCGGGTACCCTGCACCTCAGAAGGCCAAACCCTGACAGCAGGTTTTTTTCCCCTCAATTCAAGATCAAAATTCTTTTCAAGTATTTGCATTCATGATCTATTCCAGTGTATGTGGAGGAGGATGGATAAAGGAGCTGTTGTTTACAAGACCTCTCTGTAACTCCTGATTATATTAGTTGTTTCAGGCATGCATGTATGGAACCAGATACTGTATTTTTACACAGTATTTTATATTAAAGTGTGCATGTGTGTGTGCAGTTTTATAATATTGACAGGAATTGCTCGAGTGCACAGCCAAAAAGGGGGAAAAAAAACCTTTTAGAGCTGCTTCCAAAGTCCAATGTGTGCCGGAAGCACAGGTTTGGCTGTGTGGAATGGAATGTTCTCTGTACTCCTGCAAGCACAAAAACAGCTGGGAAGTAGGCTACTGAGACAATTTCTAAATTTGAAAAAATAAACACCATCCAACCGTTCGACATCTCTCTTCATGAAGTTTACTTCACTTTTCAGCACATTCCATATGGGTTTTTTTAGGGTTGTTTCTGCCTTATTTTTCTTAATCCTCTGATCTTTTTTGCTCTTTGGTCATTCTCAAAAATTACATTATTTGGATTATTGAGATTTACTTTACTCTCTTCCCCCACTCAGTGGAAAAAATAAACTGAAACCAGCATGCTGAACTAAAAGCAAAACAAATGTTAGTTATTTGAATCCTCCTGCGGTCATTGGATGACTCTCTGTAAAATAACTGGAAATTTTGCTGCTAACTGGAAGTGTGATGTGTTCAGCCAATTCCCAGACACACTATATTTTCAACCAGATTTTTTTTGTTAGTGTAGTAGTTTAAAATGTCATGTTTTCAAAGAAAAGGGCAGCAGCATGTTTAATGATAATGTTATTGTATAAAGCATTTGATTAAATATATATTTAACTAATTAATAAACTGTTCTGGTATGCTGCCTTCCGTTTGTACCTATGCTTTCAAACAGTGTGGAAGTTTTTTAACAACTAAATGGGGAGGGAGTAAAACTCCTACACCTGGAAGTTCCTTTCCACTTATGCTGGTGTAAGGGAGCAGATGTAAGCAGCAAATGCATGTGTAGGGGAGTTAGTTTTCCCTGCTTTAAGCAAACTCTTCCAACACCATATGGCCTAGTTGGGATCCTCTATTTGGGATGGACAGAGGTTTGTAGGGTAGTCTCCTATCTGACTAGATTTCAGAGTGTAAGTCTTACCTAGAAGGAGTGTTGCTCCAAGAAGCTTTAATATCCCTTGGATGCCATCTACCTTTCCTAAGAGTAGGAATCAGGATGGAGGAAGTGGGGAAGAGGTTCTTTCCTGGCTCTTCCCTTAAAATGAAAATCAGAAATGCATCGTTCTTGATGAGAGAATAAGAAGGGAATTCAACAAAGCAAAAGTTTTACAAACTTAAAAATTCCAGCTGATATTTTTTTCCCTTCCTCCTGTGGGTTTTTTTCAGCAGAAAGATGTACTTCAGTCACCCCAGTGTCTGGGACTAGTAAAAATGAGTAATACTCTCATGAGTATTTTTGCTTGGAACTTTAAGTGCAGTAGCCATTGTTGAACATGTATAAAGAGCTGCTGCCCTCACTTTTGTGACAGTACTGTTCTTTCACTGCATGTACTGAACATCTGTTGTGATTCACAGAGAAGCCGAATTGCCTTAAAAAATGTACAGCTAGTATTTCATAAGATATTGAGACTAGGAAATGAAACTATATCAAGAACATTTCAATTTGTGAGTGTGTAATACCTATAATTCATGCAGATCCATGGCTTATAGAGAGAAAATATAGAAAGCAAAAACCTGCAGTAGTTCAGGTTGAGAAATCAAGCACTGAAATTTAAAGAATCTCCGATTCTGTTTTTTCCCCCCTGCAACTTTAGCTTGTTAGGTAAACATTAACAACAAACAAGAATATTTTTTAAATAGTTTTATATCCAACAAGAAATACAGGAAATGAAAAATACTACGTGTAACATGGCTGGGTTAATGTTATAGGAGAAAGCTTGACTTGAACTACCTTATTTCCGAGTAGAGTTCTGCAAATCTGCAGATATGCGTGGACCATGTTTTGCGGATCACAGATCAGATGCAGATACAAACTTGTATCTACTCAGGGTTCTATTTAATGCTTGGTTTCTCTGAATCTGCAGGGCATTTATTGCCCTGAATTTCCCTGGTATTCTTAAAGAAAAGAGGGACAGGGAAGATAAAATGTTCTGGAGTTTTTTGGACCTTCTAAATTTCTTGAACCAAAGCAACGCAACAGTCCTGTGGCGGTATGTAGGAAAGCTCCTTGAAAAGCTAACAAATCTGTTCTTCACCTAGTAAAACAACACTGTATAAAAGAGGTGTTTAAAGGCAAAACAGCATCATCTAAAAATTGGAAGTCAAATTCTAATGAGGAAAATAGAAAGGAGCATAAATCCTGGCAAGTCAAGTGTAAAAGTAAAATTAAGCAGGCCAAAAAAGAGAATTTGTGGAGCAACTAGCAAAAGACACAAAAAAATAACAGAGAAAAAAAAACAATTACATCGGAAGCAGGAAGCCTGCCAAACAATCAGTGGAGCCACAGGTTGATAGAGATGCTAAAGGAGCACTCAAGGAGCGCTCAAGAAGCTAAGCAAATTCTTTGCATCTGTCTTCACTGAAGAGGATGTGAGGGAGATTCCCACACCTGAGCCATCCTTTTTAGGTGACAAATCTGAGGAACTCTCCCAGATTGAAGAGTCAGGAGGGTTTTTTTAAGAAGTTGATAAATTAAACAGTAATAAATCATCAGGACCAGATGACTAGAGTTCTGAAGGAATTGAAATATGAAACTGCAGAAATGCTAACTATGGTATGTATCCCATCACCTAAATCACCTTCTGTACCAGAAAACTGACAGATACGTTATGTAGCACTGATTTTTTTGGTTGGTTTGTTGTTGTTGTTGTTGTTGTTCTTAAAAAGGCTCCAGCGGTGATCCTGGCAATTACAGGTCGGTAAGACTAACTTCAGTACCAGGCAAACTGATTAAAACTAAAGTAAATAAAACAATTATCAGATGCATAAATGAGCACAGTTGTTTGGAGAAGGCTCAACACAGCTTTTGTAAAGGGAACTCATGCCGGAACAAACTAATAGAATTTTTTGAGGGGGTCAGCAAACATATGGAGAAGGGTGATCCAATAGATATAGTGTATTTGGACTTTTAGAAAGCCTTTGACAAGGTCCTACACCAGATACCCTTAAGCAAAGTAAGCAGTCATGGTTTAAGAGGGAAGGTCCTGTCATGGACCAGTAACTGGTTAAAAGATAGGATTCAGGGAGACTTAGACAAATTGGAACACTGGGCCAAAAGAAATCTCATGAGGTTCAACAAGGACAAGTGCAAAGTCCTGCACTTAGGATGGAAAAATCCCAAGCACTGCTGCAGGCTGGGGACCGATCAGCTAAGTAGCAGCACTGTAGAAAAGAACCTGGGGGTTATGGTGGACGGGAAGATGAATATGAGCCAACAGTGTGCCCTTGTTGCCAAAAAGGCCAATGGCATATTAGGCTGCATCAGTAGGAGCGTTGCCAGCAGATCGAGGGATGTGAAAATTCCCCTCTATTTGACACTGGTCAGGCCACATCTGGAATACTGTGTCCAGTTTTGGGCTCCCCACTACAGAAAGGGTGTGGACAAATTAGAGTCCAGCGGAGGGCAACGAAAATGATTAGGGGGCTGGGGCACATGACTTACGAGGAGAGACTGAAGGAACTAGGCTTATTTAGTCTACAGAAGAGAAGACTGAGGGGGGATTTGATAGCAACCTTCAACTACTTGAAGGGGTGCTACAAAGAAGAGGGAGGTAGGCTGTTCTCAGTAGTAACAGAGGACAGAACAAGGAGCAATGGTTTCAAGTTACAGCTGGGGAGGTTGAGGTTGGATATTAGGAAAAACTTTCTCACTAGGAGGGTGGTGAAGCATTGGAATGGGTTGCCTAGGGAGGTGGTGGAATCTCCGTCTTTGGAGATATTTAAGGTCCGGTTAGACAAAACCCTGGCTGGGATGATTTAGTGGGAGTGGTCCTGCTTTTAGCAGGGGGTTGGACTAGATGATTTCATGGGGTCCCTTCCAGCCCTAAGATTCTATGATTCTATGGAAAGGTAAGAATAAATGGGTCAGTTTTCACAGTGAAGAGAAGAAAATAGCAGCAATCTCCAAAGATCTGTAGTGGGGCCAGTGTTGTTCAACATATTCATAAATGATCTAGAAAAGTAAATAAGCAGTGGAGTGGCAAAATTTGTAGACAATACAAAGTTACTCAAGATAGTGAAGTCCAAAGCTGACTGTGAAGAGTTACAAAGGAAACTCACAAAAATGGGTGACTGGGCAAGAAAATGGCAGATGAAATTCTGTGTTGATAGTGCAAAGTAATGTTGGAAAACAATCTGAACTATATATATATAAATTGAAGGGGTATCTGTTACCATTCAAGAAAATGGTTTTGGCACCATTGTGGATAGTTCTCTGAAAACATCTGCTCAAATTGCAGCAGGAATAAAAAAAAAGGTAAAAGAATGTTAGGAAAGGGACAAATACTAAGACAATAATTATATAATGCCCATACCTTGAATACAGTGAGTAGTATAGTCACCTCATCTCAAAAAAGTTATATTAGTATAGGAAAAAGGATAAGAAGGACAACAAAAGTGATGAGGGACATGGAATATCCTCTGCATAATGAGAGATGTTAAAGACTGGTACTGCTCATCTGAGAAAAGAGCTGACCAAGTGCCGTTATGATAGAGGTCTATAAAATCGTGAATGGTGTGGAGAAAGTGAATAGGGAAATGTTATCTACCCCTTCATATAACATAAGAACCAGCGGGCACCCAATGAAATTAATAGGCAGCAAGTTTAAAACAAACATAAATAAGTAACTCTTCACACAACATATAACCTATGGATGTCATTGCCAGAGAATGTTATGAAGGCTGAACATGTAAGTGGGTGTAAAAAAGAAATAGATACGTTCACGGAGGGTAAGTCTGCCTTCAGCCAAGATGGTCAGGGATGCAACCCCATGCTCTGGGTTTTCCTAAACTCAGACTGCCAGAAGATGGGACTGGAGGTGGATTGCTTGATAATTGCCCTTTTCTATTCATTCCCTCTGAAGCAACTGGCACCAGCCATTGTCAGAAGACTGGATACTGGGATGGAAGAACTATTAATCCTGAGTCACTATGACTGTTCTTATCTTTTAACTGATACAGCCTTCAAATGCCTACCCAAAAAGAAATTGAAAAGTTCTAACTCACATGAGCAAAATTAGCAATTTAAATGTCCATAATTTTCAAACTACCGAATCCGTTTTCTTCCAACTTGTGTTGTCTTTTAAATCTCACTGAGAACTGTGAAACAAAAAAGTTTGAAACTTGTTGCCTCAGCCATTTTGTGGGGTACGAATTCTCATAAGGACACACAGAAAACAGGGGTGATCTTTTTTCATGCTCATGTATTCAACGGCTGTTAAATGGATTTTTGCTCAAGATTTCAAAAAAAAGTTCATCTCTGGTTTGGGGCCAAGTATAGAAATAGTCACCCCTGTACTGGATCTTTAGTTGTCCCATCCCCATCAGGCTTGGAGGGCGGCCACACAACCTTGCAACAATCCTGAAAGGAATTTGTTTGAGAAATTTACTGGCAAGAAGAGTTGAAGTGGAAGATGAAACTCAACCAACTAGTGCTGTTCAGAGATGAGGTTGGTGTCCTAGGCGCACAGACCAGTGGCAGGCCAACAAAATAGTGTTATTGCTACTATTTCTTTTCTGTGCTGTTAATTTTTATGTATGTCTGACAGATTATATGCCTTTCCCTACTAAATTCCTAGCAAACAAATTTGTATAGTGACATTATAACTTTAGAATGTTGCAAGAAAGTATACAACAGAGTAATATCCTACTGAGAGAGCATTACCACTATTTATGGGGTAATCCAGGTGTTTCAAGCTCATTTCATATGGCAAGCATGATCCAATACTCTGCCACTTGGCACAGGCCACATTCAACAAAGGGTATTAAAACAGATACATATCAACCATGTTGGTAGTTACTTACATTAACCCTTTGACTTACGTGAAGTTTCCTTTTCTTTGGCTTTCCATCGGGGGTTGGGGGGAGTCAGAGTTGGGACTCTCCAGCCAGCAAGTAAGCGCTCTTCTGTGCCATTTCCCCTTCCCCAGGCAAGTGTTCCTTATTGTGCATTGATATAGTCCTGTTTGAAACAGGGCAGTTTGAATCACTGTGTGCCTGGGCGAGGTAGAGCTCAACACACCAGTGTGCTGTACAGATCACACCCTTGTGATGTGTATTCATGGGTTGAGCAGACAAGCCTAAATATTGATGGGAAGTCCATGGGCTGGATGAAACTGTTCTGCTAGCCAGATCTGTTCTGCAGGCCGTACTTTTGACACCCTTGATGCTAGTCAGATAGCATTTAGTGTTCTCTCTGTACTCGCAGTGAGTCAATTGTCAAAGTCAACCACTGCTTTACCCTACAGGATGTCAGGTTTGTTGATAGAACTTTACAGTTTAGGATACTGTATCTGAAATAGTGAATTAACCACTACACTGAACTGAAAACAGAGTAATATGTAACTTGGTCTCAGCATTCACCAGCTGCACCTCATCATGGTAATCTTCAGGCTTTTTTTTTTTAAAGGGTGCTTTTAAGAGTTAAGTTACACAACTCTCTTTTTATTTTTAAGCAAGCGGGTTCCTTGTTGTATAGTTGATAATTTTAAGGCTTTTTTTTAAAAAAAATAAAGGGTTGTGCTTTGAAGAGTTAAGTTACACAATTCTCTTTTTATTTTTAAAGTAAGTGGATTCCTTGTTGCGTTGTTGGGAATGATAAATTGATACCACATGTTGCTTCCAGACAAAAAAGTCTCTGTGTGCCTGTGGAAGCACTTGCAGCTGGTGTCTGAGTTAATGGACGGGCTCCGCAAGGTAAACACAGTTTGGAAGAGACTGAAACAGACACTGCCTAGAAAGGGCAGGGAAATTCTTGCATTTTTAAAGAGGAGGGAGATTTTGTTCGCAGTTTTGTTGGAGTGGGACAAAATGCTGAAATATTTTACAATTTTAAGGTTTGAGGCAAGGAGCAGTTAAGTGTCTATTTCAAATCTGGTATATAATAGTTTTGGAATGATAAACTGCCCTGTACGTAATCCTACCTATTTGTGGTCTTATCAAAATGATCAGAGAAATGAGTTATCAGAACATAATAAGTACTCTCATTTTGGCTGCGTCTACACTGGTAAATTAAGTCGACTTAAGCTTGCTTAAGTCGACTTAATTTACTCTGCATCTATACTACAGTTTCCTTAAGTGGACTTAAGGAAAATAAAGTCGACTTTATTAAACCTAGATTTAAGTAGATTTAAGGCTTAATTAGACTTTTTAAAGTCGCATTAAGCCAGTATAGCTCTGGGGTAGCCCTAAGTCGATTTAGGACTACCCCAGGACAACACCAATGCCCTCCCTGCCGGGGGGAGCTTGGCATGCCCCCCAGAGGGCAGGGCATGTGGGCAGGGTGTGATACTGTCTGGATTTAGGGAAGCATTTATGATATTATTTTCAATGGCTATCTCATAAATGCTATAATCCATAGGAACTATGTCATGTTTGGTATCAAGAGAAAGGTAGTAATTTGCTGGGAATGATGATATAGTTTATGTCTAGGAATTCTATTTCGATTAGAATTTAGGAATTCGGTGTTCTATCTATACTTTAACTTGTGTGATTTTATGGGAACGCCCCAGACAGGATGTCACCAACCATTGTCTCCTTAATGTTTAGGAATTTTTCAGGTAGAATGGTCCCAGGGAGTAACCTGATGATCCATTAAGGACATAAGGAATACAAGCATTGTGTCCTTAATGGCTCATCAGGTTACTCCCTGGGACCATTCTACCTGGAAAATTCCTAAACATTAAGGAGACAATGGTTGGTGACATCCTGTCTGGGGCGTTCCCATAAAATCACACAAGTTAAAGTATAGATAGAACACCGAATTCCTAAATTCTAATCGAAATAGAATTCCTAGACATAAACTATATCATCATTCCCAGCAAATTACTACCTTTCTCTTGATACCAAACATGACATAGTTCCTATGGATTATAGCATTTATGAGATAGCCATTGAAAATAATATCATAAATGCTTCCCTAAATCCAGACAGCATCACACACAGGGCTCTGCCCTGCCAGGGTCCCTGTCCCCCTTTGCCCCATTGCACACAAGGGGTGCCCCCCCTGCCACCATGGACCTACCCAAGGTCCCCCTAGCCCCACAAGTCGACCTAGAGCATCCAGTGTGGATGCTCTAGGTCGACTTTGTAAGTTCCCCTTTAAGTCGACTTTAATTTTAAGTGTAGACTCACTAAGTCGACTTAACTAAGTCGACTTAAAGCTGACTTAGTTAAAGTCGACTTAAAAGTGCAAGTGTAGACATAGCCTTTCTGAGGCAAAATGTAGCTGATTCCTTGAAGGAGGACTAATTTAAAGGAAGTATTACACAGTGGATAAATGTTTACCCAATAAAATTTGAAATACAGCTCTGAGTTCTGTAGGAGTTCTATCAGTGCTGTTGATCTGAACACTGATCTGCTGATTCATTACGAAAGGACCACTGTTTTATAATATGCCCTGTCCTAGCATACAGCATTCCCTTTTTTCACATACAAAACTATATGAAACAAATTAAAGGTTGAGATGGATAACAGAAGCAAGAAAGCACACAGTAAAGGAGTCAAGGGAGAGAGCTTGACTCTCCAGTACCCATTTCCCTAGCTCTACTTGATGAGTTTCTGGCCCCCAAGCATTTCCTCACACTACACGGCCCACCTCCACAGAATTCTCCTTCCAGGAATGTTCAATAAAAGATCTCTTCCCCTGAAACCTCAGCAGGAGCAAGAGCCAGGGTTCAAACACAGCAGCCTCTTGATTTCATCCGGACTCTCATTCTCCGGGACTTTTTACCTTCACAATGGCATCACCAGTTGCTTCTAACATCTTGCTGACCCTCTGAATTGCATGCCCTCTTGCTGTCGGCCTCATTCCCCCCTACCCATCGTACATCTCATCAGGAACACCACAGCCTGTCCCTGCTACACACCTGCTCAGCAGGTCCAGCCCTAGACCATGTGTTGTCCCAGATGAGGACCATCATCTTTGTTAAATTTTTTACACCCCATTTATTAAACTTCTGAATGCCTTATTTTTTAATTGAATTTGTAGCCTCTTTCATGATTGATGCATGATTTATCCCTGTCATATAAGACAATATATTTGCACTCTAGGATCTGTAAATCTGTATTTATTCATGCCATATATAAGCAACTTAAAAAAGAAATTTGTTTCCTCTAAGCTTTTAGAAACATTTTAATTTTAAGAATAATTGAAACGTACTAACGTCAGGAAATTTGTACTGTGCACCAACATTGGATGGAGCAGAATTAAATAGTGTTACTGCAGATGACCACCTTAGAACGTTATTGCTAGTCCTTTAGTTCAGAAGGTCACTTTTCTTGCCTTTCTCCTTGCAAATTGAGGCACAACAGCAGAGAGATCCAAAGACTGGCCAATTGCATTTTCAAATGATAAAATAGCAAGTGATGTCAGTCTGTCCTTGGTCAGTTTGTTTTTATATCTCACTGCTACTGGTGATGCCTCACTTCTTCTATACCTGAAAGGCATGTTTAACAACATTCCTAGGAGATCCGAGGAAAACGTAGTTCTCAGAAAGTCTTGACGTTTCCATGAGATTCTTCAAAGATCTAGAACATTCTAGGAGGTTATTGAAAAATGAATCCACATAAAGCATACCTGAAATGTTTTACTTCACATGTTCTGTTTTCCCTTTTGTGGCTAACAACAAAAACAGCACCCCGAACCTGGTACCTCAGGTAGACTCCAGGCCCTAAATCTGGCTCTGCTGCTCAGCACCCATCTCAGCCCTTCCCACCCACCAAAATCCGTAATCACTAATACCAGTATTCAAATAATTGAAACTCACCGGTAACCTTTCAGAAGTGTGGCGCGAAACAAAGCCTCAGTCTCACAACCATCTTATTTTCTCCACTCAGCATCTCTCCTTATGTTGTTCCTTTTTGTGCTGCTGAGTCTTTATTATTTGTGTGTGTGTGTGTGTGTGTGTGTGTGTGTGTGTGTGTGTGTGTGTGTCCACTCTTTACTGTGCCCTTGTTGTGGTGGCTCTAAATGACTTTTTCTTATTGTTGTAGGATAGGCCTATTTGCACACAACAGGATTCATGTGGACAGACCTACATACTTTTTTAATGTTGTATAGTTGGTCAAGTTCAGCACTGAACTCCCCTCCCAAATTCTTCTCACACAGGGCAGAAGAAACATTCTTGTTTAACACTCAATAAAAAGAAAAATGAATAAACCACTGTTCAAAACAGAAGCTGTTATTTTAAAACAATTTGCACAGTATCGCTAACAAGACTCCATAATGATACTAAAGTTTAGTTTGTGTCAGAATCTCTGTAATACACTCATGTATTTCCAACGGACGATAATGCTTTGAAAAAATTATTTTGGTTCATTCTCAGCTTAAAATGTTCCTTAGTCTAGCCAAGAGGGAATTTTTTATTATTGAATTAGTGAGATTTTAACTATTTTTAGGGTCTGGCAGAAATCTGTTTTAAATGATAATAACCAGATGCCACCACCAACTTTCCCATTCTCCCCTCACAGGGCTCTTAAATAAACCATTTGAGTTTTTAAAATGTAACTAACATTTCCTACCTGAGGCTCCAGTCCAGCAACTGGATCCATGTGGATGACTCTTATGCCTATGCCCTGTTGGCTTCAAAGGGGGGTCTGTGCAGGAAATGTCTGTACAGTCAATGAAACGGGGAAAAAATAACATGGTCTACATTTGTTCACACAGCCAATATGTCTTTAGTTCACTTACGTCAAATGTCCTGTGTTAATAGTACAAATGCTAATGTGTTTCTGTTGGTTGTGTATGTTCTTTGTCCAGTTGAAACTGGAATCCCTTCAGTGCGCTGTAAATGGAAAACACTTATTCTGGCTTGTTTGATTACAATGAGAGCCTGTTGACTTTTTCTTTTTAAAACATGCTGGTGGAACACATGTATTTGTATCCTCCACATAGATACAGCTGATGTTTGCCAATATTTTTAAAATGTCTGTGACTTAAAACTTGTGCATATTTAACATGCAGCATTTTGGTTTGCCAAAATAACATGGCATCGCTCCAGAACTCTTTCACTTGCACATAAAATCAAAACACACACACAAACTCTTGCTAGCAAACTCTTTTTATGGTCTGTTTAGCTGTATTGTAAGCAGAGGATCTAGCGTTAAATTTTGATCTCAGTTACGCTGGTGTAAATCTGGTGTCCTTTTACTAGAGTTATAGCGAGTTAGTTTTCTGGCTCTCTCTTAGGATTTTGTACTGGGGTCTGTCACTGTAGTATGAAGCCACAGCACTTTTTTGAGAATACATAGGCAGAATACTATTTGTAATGTCTTGTGCTCAGTGTATCCAAAAGCACTTGGCAGGATTTGGGATTCATAGGACCTTTTATGGTCTAGATTTCTGCAACTAAGTGCCTGCTATGCTAATGATCTTGTGTGTAATGGCATTCCAGCTCTGAAAGACTGAGGATGCTGTGGCTGCAGGGAGCAACAGACTGTTGTCCATGTCTGTTGTTTGAATTCCAACAATGGAGAGAGAAAATACACCCACCTCCAGTGTGCAGTTCTGGAGAAGGGAAAGCTGTTGTGATTTGCATTAGAGTATTGTTATAATACATGTACAAATTGCATTTCAGTAAAGAATACAAAAGTACTTTCAGAAGCTACCATGAAAGTAGACAGCCTTTCAATCAGTTTCATTGAAGTGTTTGCAGTTCTCATTTTGAGAGAGCTGGAACAATAGTAACTGATCATTTAATCTGTGTGCAGGACATTTTATTCATTCAAAAATAAAGTGCAGCTCCGCTGGGACTTACTGGTTGGTGATGTGTTCTCTTTGTTTGGTTGATCTGGGTATTTTTGCTGTTGAATGATTTGAAAGTATGAACAACATACAGAGGGCTGATTTCTTGCCCTCAGCACAGGGAAAGAGGGGGTTGTCAAGGTGTTGGCTGCAATTCCTTCATCTTGCCTCGTTGATGGTTACGCCAGTGGGAGATGGGCACAGCAGAGTTGAGCTCTGCTGGGTTCTTTCTCCTTGGAAATACTCTCTATGTCAAGTGTAAGAAGGGGTGAGGCAGGGCAGCTGGCCCAGGAGCTGGCTGTTCTCTAGAGCAGTGGTGTTCAAACTATGGGTCGGGACTCAATACTCGGTCACAGACCATCAGGCACTGGGTTGCGGCCCCTCTTGCTGCCGCCGCCAAAAGTCTGAAAGGCATTGCTGAAAGATGGAATTGTTGGGTCGCAGGCATACATGATTTTTTTCAACTGGGTTCCGAGAAAAAAAGTTTGAAAACCACTGTGTGATGTTCTCCACAAAAGAAACTCGCTGCTGGCCATTGACTGACAATTTGCATCCACCACCTGAGCAGTGCCATATGTCCAGAGCAGCCATGTATTTTGATCTGATTTCTAGATTTTGTTTCATTTTGGGTTTGCGTAATTGAGCTTATACTAGCATAGGACGCGGGCTCTGACCTTTTTGTTTTATTCCTTTCCCACAGAACTCAATCCGGCATAACTTGTCACTTCACAGCCGATTCATCAGGGTCCAGAATGAAGGAACTGGGAAGAGCTCCTGGTGGATGATTAACCCAGATGGTGGAAAAGGTGGAAAGCCCCCACGGAGACGTGCTCTTTCAATGGACAATAGCAACAAGTACACAAAGAGCAGAGGCCGAGTAGCTAAGAAAAAGGCAGCCCTGCAAGCTGCACAAGAGGCTAGCGAGGATAACCCGTCTCAGCTTTCCAAGTGGCCGGGGAGCCCAACTTCCCGCAGCAGTGATGAGCTGGATGCATGGACAGATTTCCGCTCTCGTACAAATTCAAATGCCAGTACAATAAGCGGCCGTTTGTCACCTATATTGGCGAGTACTGAACTAGATGACGTTCAGGATGATGATGCTCCACTTTCTCCAATGCTGTACAGTAGTCCACCAAGCATGTCCCCATCAGTAAGCAAACCATGTAATGTTGAGTTGCCTAGGTTGACTGATATGGCAGGCACAATGAACTTGAATGATGGACTGTCAGATAATCTCATGGATGATCTTTTGGACGATATAACCCTCCCCTCTTCCCAGCAGTCACCTTCAGGGGGGCTCATGCAAAGAAGCTCCAGTTTTCCATATGGTTCCAAAGGTTCAGGACTTGGTTCACCATCAAGTAATTTCAACAGTGCTGTGTTTGGACCATCCTCTCTGAATTCCCTTCGTCAGTCTCCCATGCAAACCATTCAAGAGAACAAGCAGGCTACCTTTTCTTCCATTTCCCATTATAACAACCAGACACTGCAGGATCTGCTGGCATCTGACTCGCTTAGTCACAGTGATGTCATGATGACACAGTCTGATCCACTCATGTCACAAGCCAGCACAGCCGTGTCTGCCCAGAATTCACGCAGGAGTATCATGCTTCGTAGTGATCCAATGATGTCATTTGCTGCTCAGTCCAACCAGGGAAGTTTGGTCAATCAGAACCTGCTCCACCACCAGCATCAATCTCCGAATTCTCCTCTTGGTGGCAGTCGTGCCTTGTCAAATTCCATCAGTAACGTGGGTTTAAATGACACAAACAACTTGGGGTCAGCCAAACACCAGCAGCAGTCACCTGTCAATCAGTCTATGCAAACACTTTCTGACTCGCTCTCAGGCTCTTCTTTTTATTCCACTAGTGTGAACCTTCCAGTCATGGGGCATGATAAATTCCCAAGCGATTTGGACCTGGATATTTTCAATGGAAGCTTGGAATGTGACATGGAGTCCATTATCCGCAGTGAACTCATGGACGCAGACGGGTTGGATTTTAACTTCGATTCCCTCATCTCAGCTCAGAATGTTGTCAGTCTGAATGTGGGGAGCTTCACTGGTGCTAAGCAAGCTTCGTCACAGAGTTGGGTGCCAGGCTGAATGATCTTTGAGAAAAGGGGAAAATGGGCAAAGCAGGTCAGTGTCCTGTAGACATGGTAAAAATATTCAGTTTCTTATTTTGTATTGATGTTTATCCTGAATAGTTAATGTTTTGTGTGCATTCATGATAGTGATGTGGTATCGTTGTATATGATATGCAAAGCCAAGCAAACTTGGGAGATCTTGAGGGAGGGGAGGAAACGCTAAGGGTTATAAAGATTTCAAGTGTAAAGTGCAGGTCTAGCTCCCCAAACGATGGGAAGGCAGTTTCTGCTCTGCTGCAAAACCGTCACTGAGAGAGACAGGGTCAGAAGCTACCTGTTGGTTTTTCCTTTTGCTTTTATTAACTATTAATTAAACCAATTTTTTTAATTAAAAAAGCACATGAAAAACCAATTAGCAATGGAAGATGTGTGGTTTTAGGACTCCTGGAACTAAAAAATGACTTTATTTTTATATCACAACAGACTGAATCTGCACCACAGTAGACAGCCCAAGTAGCCAGGATGATGTACAATGCACAGAGCAATAGTACAGCCAGGGATAGAAGAGTTTGCCCTTGTCAATCTGCTCAGTGCGGGGATCTGATGTGGCAAAGGGCAGGACACACTGGGACTTAATTAGAGCTGTATTTTTGCTATGGTGCAGTGAATTTAAGGAAACTTTTCTCAAGGAAAAGATGGGGGGTGGGGAAGGAATTATGCTTACAAACATTGAAGAGAGGAACCTAGGCCCAGGAAACAGCCATTTTAAATGTGTAAAATGTAGAAGGGGTCATCACATTCACAAGTGGCCTCTTTCCATTTTAAGGCCCAATCCTATAATCTGTCCTATATATATGACTTTGAATAATTTCATTGGGAGTTTCATACACGTAACACCAGCAGGTTTGAACTGTAGTACATTCCTGATTAGCCTCAGTAATACATTCCTGGTTAGCCTCTTCCCATTTTTTTGGAACTTATTACAGTTTCAAGGTTTTCTCCATGCTTCCTTTCCTTCATAGTGGAAATTGCCAGGCTTGGTGCTGTTTTCTGTGTGCTCCTCCTTGTTCCGGCAGATCATTTGCATTTTCACCTGCATCCATACAGTCGCCTGTTATAAACATGCTTTCACTCTCTCTCTTCTGGTATAGATTCTTCCTGAAGTGCCCTTTGTCTCTGAGGTTCGTTTATTAGTATAGGGGAATAGATTTCAAAATCTAGACATACAAATAAACAAGGAATCCTGTGGCACTTTTAAAAACTAACAAATTTATTTATCGCATGAGCTTTCGTGGGAGAAAATCCCACCTCATCAGATGTGTTGAAGATGGGGAACTTACAGAATGAGAGGAAAATAAATTCAGGGACGTATAAGACAAAGGTTCAGGTCAGGCTTTAACAACAAATCAAAGCGGACATTAAGATTCAAACACAGGAACAGCATATAGAGAGGAAGGTGAGATCAAATCACCTGTTGAAATGAGAATAAAATTCATAGTCCCTGTTCAACCCTGAGGCAACAGAGTTGAATTTACATATAAATTCCAGTGCTGCAGTTTCTCTTTGAAGCTGTGATTTGTTATTCGTTTGTTTGAGCACCGCCATTAACAAGTCATCAATGGAGTGAGCAGGAAGACTGAAATGTTTCCCTATTGGTTTTTGAATGTTGTGATTTCTGATGTCAGACTTGTGCCCATTTATTCTTTTGTGTAGTGAATGTCCTGTTTGTCCCATATATAAGATGGGGCCGGGGGGGTGCATTTCCAGCACTCGATGGCATAAATCACATTGGTGGACAAGCAGGTGAATGAGCCCTTGATGGAGTAACTGGCTTGATTAGGTCCTGTGATGGTGTCTTTTCTGTAGATATGGGGGCAAAGTTGGCAACGTGGTCTGTTGCAAGGATATATGCCTGCTTTGATGTTTCTGTTGTTTGGTCTGTAGTTGCTGGTGAGTGTCTGTTTAAGGTTGGGGGGGGCTGTCTGTAAGCGAGGAGAGGTCTGAGAGAGTGAGGGATCATAATATAGACTAAGTTGTAGATCCTTGATGATGTGCAGAACGCCACTGGACATCACCTACAACCCCCAAGTCAGACCTCTACGGCATATCATCAAAGATCTACAGCCTATTCTATATAACGATGCCTCGCTCTCTCAAGCCTTGGGTGACAGACCTCTTCTCACTTACAGCCTGACCCGATCCTGTGTCATACGTTTCCCTGCATTTAATTTCCCCCCATTCTGTAAGTTCCCCATCTTCAAAGCATCTGACAAAGTGGGATTTTCTCCCAGGAAAGCTCATGCGATAAATAAATTTGTTAGTCTTTAAAAATGCCACAGGACTCCTTGTTTGTTTGGCTGACCTAGACTAACACAGCTCCCCCTTTGGAACTTGTAGACATTCAAATGTTAGTTATAAGAAGTTCGAGTGCAGAAATCCCATTAACTTCAGAATAATGTATAGAATACCCCAGCTGCAAGGCTAACAGGAGCGTTCCATTTGCGATTTACTTTAAACTTTTTTTGTCTTTCAAATTTAAATTGCATAATTTGCTGATGAACAACCCTCTCACCCTTGCTACTTGAAGTATTCTGTAATTAATGGCGATTTCTTTCTCTAACTCACAGTTAAACTGTTAAGGAAAGGCTTTGAAGTTGGTGAACAGCAGTGGTGAGTGATGCTTCCTGCTGCATGTTCTGAGAATTGTAGAAGATATATATTGATTTGTTGTCGGAAAAGAGAGAAGGACTGTGCTGTGAACAAAATTCCGTCATTTATTCTTCAAAGGCCACTTTCTTAGATGTGATAGTTGACTGCCCCCATATGTTATCTTTTCCAGAAAAAAGGAGTTTCACTGATTTCTTTGCAGGACAAGCCAAACTCTTTCCAAATGTTGAAGTGCAAGGCCAGGAGATGATCTTTGGAGGGAATCAGCCATAAGAGTCTTAATCTCACTCTGCTGATCATGCCATAGGATAGCATCTTGACAAGGCTGTGCATGCATATGGGTATTTACTAAAATTCATAGACTCTAAGTTCAGAAAGGACCAGTATGATCATCCAGTCTGACCTCCTCCTGCACAGTGCAGGCCACAAAACCTCACCCACCCACTCCTGCAATAAGCCTCTAGTCTAACCTATGAACGAGTTATTTAAGTCCTCAAATCAAAAGACTCAGATTTTCTTTGTTTCATCTTTTAATAATTTTAAAAAAGAATGATTTCCCTCCCTCAGAATCTAGAACTCTTGTCCATGAATTACTAACAAAAACTTCCTAAACTCCATGCTTGTTGAGGGATCTGTTTTTCTCTGGGTTTGTTTGTTTTGTTGTTTTCCTTCTTTGTGCATATACAGTGTTTGGAGTTAGAAATCCCAAATCTTAATGTGATATATAAAAACAAAGCAGGAATATTATCACAGTAAAATGTTCAAAGATAATCAGTTTGCCAGCTGGTCTTGTGAAAATAAATGCCATTGACAATAAATTTGACACCACAGATATTTTAGTAGCATCACTATACTCTTTACACGAGAAGGATATCTACATGGAGCCTTGACTGAGCAACCTCACAATAAGGGTGCTGCACAGGAATATCTGCACAATTCTCTCAGGTGCCTCATAAAAGAACATCCATTCCATTGCTCTTTACCATTCATGGAGAGACTAGATGCCTTGATTTTTTCCAAACGGAATGCTGAGAATAAAGAAACTGGTACATGTGTGTGAAAGGACTTGCTTTAGAGAGGACAGACTTATTAACTATAAAAACTCTTCTTGGTAGAATACTGGCCGCTCTTCTGTACAAGTCTGTCAGTGCCTCTGAATGCTGATGCTATTGCTTCATTTGATACCAGGTGCAAAAGCAGATGTGGTTTTTCTGCTGATCTTATTGATTATGAATAGTTTCTGGTCTATAAAATAATCTCACTTGAGAATTTAACTCTATATGAGTGTCTCTTATTTTGGTAAAAGTGTCTCACATAAAATGTGGTGCAGTCATTCTGCATTATAATTGTCTGCTTCACCATAGTTATAAAAAGCTTGAATTAAATGCTTCTCTAAGTCATTTTCCTGATCTCAGTAACAAATCTTTATAAAATGAAAGCCTTAGAAAGTACTTTTCAGCAGAATGTTCCAGCCATTAAAGAGACAAAATCTGCTCCATGAAAAAGACTAAGTGGGATTTCAGAACCAAAATGTATCATTTTCAACAGGTTATCAACATACATAGAATACTAAGTACTACATTTTCCATAAATCAGCAAAATCTCTTTAGAATCAGTTTTTTGGAAAGAACAAATATAGAGTTGTTTAGTTTACACTTGAAATTTATATTGTGTAGTGTCTACAGTGGATTTATTTTTTTACTTTTTTAATCCAGAGACTTTATAGGAACAACAAAAAATGTGCAAAGAATCCAAGATCATAAATATCATATAGCCCCACTTTGTCAGATGCCAAGATACCACAATTACTAAATTTAGGCTTTCTCCCATGCTGATTCAATCATCAGGTTGGTTTTTTTAGGATTAGATGATATGATATAAATTGTTGTCTCATGTAGGCATTACAGAACAGTTGAGTTTAAGGAGTATTTGAATGAGGAGAGTTTAGCAGTTTGATGGACATGGAGAAGAAATGTGTTCCAAGTATAAAGGCCAACATGGGAGAAACCACAGAAATACTTGAGGGAATAATCTTTTTCACCAATGTTTGTGAAACTACCATCTTCATCCATTAGTACATGTCAATCTGGTATATTTTCCAACCTCTGTATAAAGGCAAACTTTTTTGGAGCATAAAATCAGTTCTCCATTTTTAAAAAGACAATGTGGACTAAAAGCATTCACTTAAGACCTAAATCTTGTCCTAACACATCTGTATTTTTGTATTTTTCAGATGTATGACAGATTCTTATTTCTAGTCCACATCAAGTAGATATTTTGTTGATGTTTGCCAGTTTATCTATTAACATTTCTGCAGTGTTTATCGCGGTAGAATTACTGAGGTTTGATGCCAGTTGAGATTAGAAACTGGTTCATTTTCTCTAAAATTGCAGCTTAATTAGTAAGTGTGGATTTGACCTGTTTGAACATTAAATGTAATTTTCATGGCTGCTGCTGAAGGCAGTATTTTAGAAATATACAAATAACGTTCAGTTTCATCTTCATCACAAATGCAGTGACTGATGCCAAGAAATTTTGCTCAGTAGATATTTTAATTTTTTACATTGCACTATAAAAGTGCACAGAAATTAAGCTGATCTAGAGAATACTGGGCAAGATAAACTCTTTTATTTGTTTGGTGAAATTTGAGGTACTTAGGCCTCTATCATGTAGTGCAGCCTCTCATGTGGACCATGCACCCATTAAGTTTCATTGACTTCAGCAAGTAGAGTAAAGCACTGGGTGGGAGGGGGAGAAGGGAGTGATTTCTAAAGCTTACTAACATCTTGCATATTAATTAATCCATGTAGACCTTGCTGGTGTGCTTTTAACATAGGGCTGTTTGAAACCGCGCTATGTTAAAGCACACGAGCGAACCTTTAGTTTGCACCACCAGGGGCTACATGGGCCAATTCATGTGCAACATGTCAGTTTGTTGTAGAAATCACATCTCTACAGAGCACAATACCATGTAGACAAGCACTTAGAATGGGTGTATGGGTCAGAACTAACAGACTGTATTGCATGGTTTCAGGCCTTCAGTTTATTCTCAGTATGTACTCAAGCAAACTTGCATTCAAGTTCATAAATAAAGATTGGGCAAAGGCTGAATAAGGCATATGCTTCATTATTAGCATACACTAAACGGTAACGTTTCAGTGCCTTAAGTACCTGCCCCAAACGCTGTCAACTACCACTGGCATTCTGTACATCACAGGAGAGGTTCAACACACGACAAGATTGGGCAGTTAATTATGGCATTCAGTACATTATTTCTAAAAATGTATAGACATTAGATGTCCAAAGTGGTTTAATTTTTACTCTAAACGGTGTTGTCAGGCTTTTTGGGGTTTTTTATTTCAGGAAACTTTCCCCAGGAATTGTGAATTAGAAGTATAAGATGTTGTCACGCCTTAAAGTGATACTGTTGACATAAAAAAAATCACACCTATGTCTGAAGACTGTTTACCTACGGTTATTACAGAAGACACCTAACATTCTTAACCATATGATAGCACATTGCTTATGTCTACTTCACCATTGCCCACCAATTGCCCTGTGTAGTCAATTAGGCTTTGAACTTGCAAGGAATCTAGAAAATCAGTGGGACTCTGACTGAACCTTTCTGCCCCCAAACAGAGAGACCCATTGACCTCCCATATTCCTTTGCAGGATCAGGGCTTTAGTGTACTTCCCATTTGTTCCATAGGTCATTTACATAGAGTAGTAAGAGGAAAGAAAGAAACATGTTGAAGATTAGGAAATGTTCTTATAAACAACAAAAGTTAGTAGGGGGAATATGGAGGAAGTTGTTGTACCTAAAATCCTTCTGAGTTACTTCTGACGGATTAGTATTTGTGAGTTGATGGTGTACTTTTAAAGTTAAGTATTGTTTCATCCCAGGCAGGCTTTCACAGACCAGTTTTGTGCCGAGGTGAACATCATGTTCACCAGGTTTTGTCATTTATAAAAATACCTTTATTAAAACGCTTGTATTTTATAGATTACTGTGGTTCCATTTAATAAAACGTTCAGGTCCATGTCAGAGATGTGCTTATAATTAACGAGCACACTACACTAACCATCAGATCACAGGATTTACAGTTGACCTCGGAAGATTGACCAATTGAACATTCATATGTCTATGCACTAAGGGAAATTTCAGCCCTGTGCACCCCACCTGAGATCTCAGCAAGGCACTAGGTATGTCCAAAAATAGAGGAATAATCCCCCCTTTAAGGCCACAGAGCAGCAGTGGAGTCCACTCCAGCCAAATGCTGGCAATAATTCTTGTGGTCCTTGCACATTCCCTCTTTGAGAGCATGGACAGAAGAATTCACCCATAGACACCTCTCTGGCAGGGGGGTCCCTCCAGTTCTTTTTGCCGGATACAACAGAAAAGCATCAGTTCTACTGCATGGGGGCAGTCGGCACCCATGGAGATAGGATGGGATTTGTCCCAGAGCGTCTGATCCAATGAGATTCTAAGGGCTTCTTACTAAGGGATGGCAGAGTTCCACAGCAAAGATATTTCTTCCATTGCTGCCCATTGTACCGTTGCTACATGGGCAGCTTAGGATATGTCCCTGAATACTCTCAGTAAGCAAACATGGTCACTTCTAAATACAAGAACCAGGATTTGCTACCCTTATTCATACCGAATAGCATTTACTTCTACTAGTCAGTGGGACTACAGACAGAGTAAAGTGCTATTCAGTGTGAGTCAGGACTTCAGAATCTGACTATATCGAAGGGTGTGCACCCTGCTGGCCAAATGAGGTTCTGATGACACCTGCCTCGGTTTCCCTTTTATCCAGGGCCTCCTCACAAAGTTCACACTATCCAGAAATTCAGAACATTTCCCTTTGGGGTTCAGGTTATTATGACCTGCACAGAGTGTTTCAAAATGGAACTCAAAGACTATGAAGTCTTTATCACAGTGTCAGCTGGACCTAGTCCCTCTCTCCCAAATGTCTGGCCTATCGTTAAAGTTCGTTTCTTCACCCCATTCACAAACTAGCCCTTCCTCTCCTGAGGGTGTGTCTTCCCTTTAGCATCCCAGTGCTCTTCTGTTTCAGTTCCAAGCGAGGCACAGCCCTTCCTCTCGGAGGGTCTGTCTTCCTGGACTCACAGCTTGGAGTTTTGGCCTTCTCCACTGGCCTTCCCTGCTAATGTCTTCCCCCTGATGACTCAAGAGCCCTGCAGGAGCCGTTTTACTCCATGCCGTGTCTGCATGCATCTATCCCCAATTTAAAAGACCCAGGTGCCTTTACTTAAGCCTAGTTGGGCAGTAATCATTCCAGGTCCATTGGATCCTGCTCGCTCTGTCACTGTGACGGACCCCAAAATATAAATTGTTTACTACTTATGGAATTGGTTTTTTGTTTGTGTATCTGTCTAGAGCTGAGTTGGCTTTTGGTTTTTGTTTTTTGTTTCCTTGGGCAGGGATGCAAAACAATATTCCAAATTGTCCCTGGCCTCTTTTTTGCCAGAAGCTGGGAATGGGTGACTGGGGATGGGTCACTTGATGATTACCTCTTTGTTCCTTCCCTCTGAAGCACCTGGTATTGGCCATTGTCAGAAGATGGGCTAGATGGACGATTGATCTGACCCAATATAGCCATTCTTATGTTCTTACTAAGAAAAATAATCTATAAAAATTAACATTCCCTCCATAGGATAGAGTTGTGAAAAGACAACTGCAAAATCAGACATGTTCTAATGTTATACAACGGCTCTGGGTTTTTTCCTGGGTTTCATTTTTATTTATTGTATTTTATTTTTTAGCACATTATGTTTTTGTCATGTGACTCAGCAGCAATAATTAGCAGAAACTTGCCATCCCTGCAAATGCCAAGATTACAGGATGACATACTCTCACCAGATGACAGCATAAACTGATATTTTTAGAACAGCCTGCATCAGTTGGTCTCCCCAGCGCTTTCCTCTTTGTATCAACAACATTAGGATTTTATTACAGAAGGAGTCTTTGTAAATTTTCATTTTCATGTGAATGAGCTGTAGTGATTGTTTAGAACTGCGGGTTAGCATTTGTTCTGAAATGTCCTACTGTGATAGTTGCAGGTTGATTTCTTTTTAAAGTACATTGTGCCTTTTTAAATAATCCTTTAAAAAACTCCGTTTTCTTAAAGAATCAAGCACATGGAGGTTCATTTTAGAAACACGGAGTTACCCAACTGAGTTAAGGCCAAGATCTTTCTTTTTTTAAAGAGACTTTTTCACATGAATTCTGTGCTTGATTAAGGTGATGAATTGACAGTTCTGGAGGCTGAAATCTTCTCTTCATTATGTTCACGGACAGATACAGCATAGACTGCAGCAGTTCAAGCTTCCCCGCTCAGTTATTACAGTAATGAATGCCATAAGAAAGCCTGTAAATAAATAAATTTTCCCTCTAACTTCATGTGGGGAGACTAAGTAGTTCAGTCTCCAGGAGCATTTAATCCTTAGTCTTTCTACTGAGATGGCCAGCTAGGGTAGCAGTTATTGAGGGGTGTGTGAGGTGGACATCTGTTGAGTGATAATTGGACCAAGAGGGCTAAACTCATTTCACAGAGGTCACTGTGTAGCCAGGAAGGTCTGAGATCAGTTTCAAGAATCATCTGGAAAGAGATGCCAGTACATATTTTCATTCATGATTAATGTTTCTTCAGGTTCCGCCCCCCCACCCCCTTATATTGCCTTGTTTCAGAATTCTTTTCCTGATTTTCACAGAAGAGAAATATATTTCAAGAAGGGCTAGTGAAATTTGATTTAGTGGGAGGACCTTCTCTCTATTTCATTTCCCTCTGAGTTTCAGCCCCTCTGGAGCTTGTGATGGAAGGAATTGTACCTTTCCTCTACCGTATGGTTATGGTTTGCCTTCCTGTCAGTGATTCTGCTTGGCTTATTGGCCTGTCATTTTCAATTACCTTTAGCAGAAAGTCATAACTCTGTATTGCAGGAAGGATATTTCTAAAGTTAAGAAATGCACACTACGCTAATATGACAGAGGAAAAGCAAACTCTCAGTAAATGCATGTAAGGAAGAGTAGATTTCATGTTTCTGTTGCAATATAATCCAGTGTTCACTGTCTAATTCTGGTGTCGGTCAGCAAGATACTTTTTACCTTGTCACTGTGAAAATATGGCTTGTTCTTTGAATACAGAAGTATAAGTAAAAGCCTTCCCTCTACTTCACAGAGGCACATGTGCCACTTTCTCTTCCCATTCGCACATGTAGACTTGAATTCTCTGTAGTATTCCAGAGAACACCAGGAACTACCTACCATGCCAGATAGCACACACTGTCCTATGCAGGGCATGATTTCACTATATGTGGGCATTTCTAATCCTCTTCCTTCAGCCGATAATATGTATGTTTGATCAGCAGCATCATGCTCTGCAACTGCAGAGTGCCAGTAAGGCTAACTACGGAAGTTGAAATCCTGACCCCCAAGACGGTGGCAAAAGTCTTACTGACTTTCGTGGTACCAGGATGTCACCCACAGTTGATACCATTGTTCTCCTGCTACATAGCTCTGTGAGGGAAAGGCAGAGTTCTGCCCATAGAATTGTAAAATAAGAGGCTTCTCGTACATCGTAGAGACATAATGTCCTGTACTTAAACCTTTTTAAGCAGGCCAGGATAGAAGATTAAATACTGGCATATGTCATGGCTCTAAGAAACAAATACATTACAGTACTTCTACTGGGAACAGAAGTGCATACTGATGTATCTACGTTTGTAAAAACTCATGCAGCAATTCGTTTTACAAAGTTTTTGTACTGGCCACAATACAATGACATCTTCATAGTAGCATGATCCTGAATTGTCAGTAAAGAACTCGATCCTGCTCCTATTCAGAGCAATTGCAAAATTCCCACTGAATTGAGTAGTTAGTTCACTATCAGGTCCAAAAACATTTTGCTTCCATGATTGCTTGTTTCTTTTCCCAACTCTGCCTCTCATGAACTGTGTGACCATGAGCAAGCCATTTACCGTCTGTGTGTCTGTTTCATCATCTGTGAAATGGGTATGTTAATCTTTATCTACATCATAGAGTGATTTGAGACTTACGTTAAATAAAAGCATTTTAGAATCCTCAGAAGGTGCTGTAAAAGAACCAAGCATTACTGTTTATTACCTAACTCAAATTAAGTTATGAAATGCACATAACAGGCAATTTCTTCACTATCTATCTATCTATCTATCTATCTATCTATCTATCTATCTATCTATCTATCTATCACAGGTTATATATACAAAGCCTTGATGTCTAGGAAGGACATGAAAAAGAAGGGCTTCATATCCCACAAAGTCCAATACAATACTTAGTTAGCTATGGAAGAATAAGGATTGATTGATTGATTGATTGATTGATTGATTGATTGATTGATTGATTG
>ML685837.1:606472-651181 GCA_007922175.1 Pelusios castaneus
TTGATTGATTGATTGATTGATTGATTGATTGATTGATTGATTGATTGTAGCAATGACAAGCAGCATCTTCTTCCATAAAGAGAAGAAAGGTAGAATTTTTTAAGACTGTGGTGCCAGAATAATCTGTATTTACTGTGGCTCTGAACAAATCTTTAATCCCAGAAAGATCCCTCAAGATGATCACATGCATAGTCTGGGTCAACACAAAGTCAAAATGTAAAAACAAAGAACCCCGATTTCCTGCAGAACACAACCAAGCACAACTTCAGAGAGGGGGCTACCAAATCGTAGCACCCTATTGTGAGACCGGATGCAATAGTGACTGGCATGGTTTTTGTTTTTAGTCTTAGAGTGACTTCCTGAATAAGCTTATTTATCTGCAATACCTTACATTCAGTGAAACGTATTTCTGAAATATGAACCAGAACTTTAATGGTTGGATTGATGGCATATTCTGCAATGCTAGTGCTTTGGAACAGCAGCAAAAGAAAAGGTTAAACTTTCACATTTGCAACTTTCACATATGTAAACAGCAATATAAGGTTGTCCCAGCTCCCATAGTCTTTTATTCTGGCTCCTTAAATTCTTACTCTGTTTTTCTTGCTCTCTGAACTAGAAAGAAGCAAAAATGTTCTAAATAAAATTTCATGGAAAGAAAGCCTACTTGGGTACGAGTATCCCTGTAGTATCAGGATTGCCGAAGGAGATCTGTGAAATTGCCACCCATCTTTCTGTCTGGGATTGTCCCACTTTTGACGGAGTTGTCCCTTGCAGAATGTTAACAGATCCCAATTAACTTTCAGATGCCATAAAATATTGCCAAATCAAAATGTTACAGCACAGTATCATTTTGATGCAGCATGATATTGTCAGTGAAATGTCATTATGACACACTATGTCATGAAATCAGGATTTCTGATTTTTATTCTGTCAGGCAGACTGTCATATAGCAACCCTGTGTCACCACAGAAGCTCTCAGTCACAAAAGTAGTCTTCCTTAGTAACTTCAAAATAACAAGCAAACATTATTCTTCATTGGAAGTGTGACTGCTAAGGGCAAAATATTCACCTAAAACACAAACAAAAGTATGTCTGAAATAATTCAGAATAAAAATATTACAGCTTTTTCTGAATCTAACCCCTTTCCAAGAGAGTAGACAGTACTTTCAGAAAATATATCACCAGTTAGAAAAATAACAAATATGCTCAAATATTTTTCAGTTTAAAACAGCCCCATGAATTATATCTTGCAAATGAAAGAATGATCTCTATCTTAAATTAAGGTTAGGCAAACTTTGAATTGAGCAACAGGTTTTGTGGTTTAGTTCTCTCTTTACCCCAAATCCTTTACATTTCAGCTTTATCAAGCAGGCTGTGTTGCACCTGGGCATGTTGGGCCTCCACAAAAAGATTTGAAATTAAAGATAAGTCAGGTCAGCTCCCTGTGCTATAATATAAACGAGGCTCACAAAATGTCTGAGTCTTTTGACTTTCCATACTGCAGTGAGACAAGCTCTTATTTTGTGTATAAGTATGCGGTTGGCAGTAATCACAAGAACAGTATGCAAGTGTATCAGAGTCCATGGACATATGCCACTGAAGGACAGGAGTTTTCTTCAGAGTCTCCAAAACCACCTCTTTCTGAGGGAAGATTACTTATAAAGAAGTTATTCTGACATTCTACCCCAACTAGAAACACCCAGTGAAGGTACTAATGTCTGTAATGATAAATAAAGGCACCTTAGTTAACCATTTAGATTAATTAGGAAGTTGTTTCTAGGTGTCCTGGCATAAGAAATGTTAGTCTGGGTCCAAGAGACCATTTCCAAGATAATTGTTTCAAGGCCCTTATAACTCTTCCTTTACACAGGTTGTCTTACTGGTTGTTATAGTTGGCCATACTGATAAACTCACATCCAATTTCAGCAGGAGCACATTTGCTGTGCCTTGCACTTGGGGAACCAGCAATGTGTCACCTTTCCATTCTCAAGTAATTTCCAGTGCAACATAATGAACACCAGTGGGAACCAAAGGGAGAAAGCGGCCTGCATTAGATAATGGTTTAGGTCAGGGGTAGGCAACCCCCGGCAGGCGTGCCAACAGTGACACACGAGCTTATTCGGAGCGGCACTCGGCATCCTCTGTGGCGCCACAGAAATTGCTACTCCTGCCACCAAAAGAAACTCCAAGTGGCTTCTTTCAGGGGCAGCTGCAGTGCGGAGGTCCCTTCCATGTCCATGCCCCAGGATACCATGTAAAGAAGCCGCCCAGAGCAGCTCCTCTCTGTGGTGTGCCTCAACCTAAAGGAGTCACTCCAGGCAACTTCTTTCCATGGTCTGTATGGAGATAGGGGTCCCCAGGCACGCTGCCGAGAGGAGCCACTCCAGGTGGCTTCTTTCCACGAGTGGGCCATCGGCACCAGCTGAGGGTTGAGGAGGAGGGGCTGGCACAGGTGTCGGCAAAGGTAGTCAACCCCTGCTTTAGAGTTTCCCTCTTGGTGCCTGAGTTGAGGTCTGGGCTTGGAGGACTTAATATTCCAATTTAACAGTGGTGGAATGATGCTAGATAGTGGTATATTAAATGTTACTGCATGGAGGGAAATCCCATCTCAAACATCCCAGTCACAAAGCAAGCAAAGTGTAGTGGTTTGCAACCGGTGGGGAGCAAACTGGGATGCTTATTGGGGGGGAGGAGAACTGTGCATTGTCTGCCACACAATCACTTGCAAGTTAAATAAATTTTGATTGATTGATTGACCTTGTACCTTTACCTAGTGGAATCAACTGAGTCATCATCTAGGATTCAAAATGTTAGTTGTGTATTTCAGAACCGGAAATAATCTTGAACTGTCTGTAATCAAAATATTTTATAGTTAGCAAAACAGTGATTAAAAAAAATAAAAGAGGCCACTGCTTTTTTAATCTTGCACGCATGCACACACGCATACACCCCTTAGGTACAAGTTACAGCCCACTGTGGAAAAAGTCCCATGGCCCTCTTTTTTCTTGTGGTCTTCTATATGTAGTGGGCCAAAATCAGAGCTGTCATTAGCAAAGCTGCTGCACCTGCTTAACGTAGTGCTAAATTTAGCATACATGCATGTTGCAGAGTTGTTGGTATTAACTCCTAGTCAAGGGTGCACTAAAGTTTACACTAGCGGGGAGACTGACATCCCTGTTTCACACTTGACTGGGTCAATTTAGTCTCCATATGTGGCACAGAAATTCTTTAAAGGATAATTGAATTTTCTTTTTGCATAGGGAACATTGAGATATGCTCCTTATTTGAAATTTTGCCGCCCATGGAACTAGGGAGTCAACATAGCCATAGGAGCCAGAGAATTGACTGAGCTGAGGACAAGTGCACAGGAGTCCAAAGAGTCAGTTTTGGCATCTGCTACTCAGGCCCACTCTCCATTTAGGGTGACCACCCATTCCGGATTGGGCAGGACAGTCCTGGTCCTGGGCTGAATGACTCCGGGATTGCATTTGTCTGGGATTTTATGTGGTATCAATTCATGCCTGCCTGAGGCTCAGGGGTGGTGTCAGCCTCTTCCTGGTGGTGGGTGGGCCTAGCCCTCTCTCACCCCAGAATCTTGCTCCTTCTCTCTCCCTTGAAGCGCTGCTCCCGGTCAGGCTAAAATTCAGAGCTGGGCAGTAGAAAGTGCCGGGGTTGCTGTGGGGAGCCCCAGGCAGATGGAGGCTGTGGGGCTCCCCACAGCAGCCCATGTTTCCTGGACAGCTCTTACCCTTGCCTGGCTCTGGTTTCCAGCCTGGCCAGGGTGCAGGCCTTAGGGGAATGAGAGGGCGCACAGGAGTAGGACCTTTGGAGAAGAAAAGGCGGGGGTGGGGCCACAGGGGCGATGGGGGAGGCATGGCTCCTGCATGTGTCCTGCCTACATGAGTTCCCTATCCCTGCCCCAAAACACAGCCAATTTCTGACCCTTTCCTTCAGCTGCCCTCCACCCCTATTTGCATTTGTTATATCTGTTCACATTTCAATTTTAATTGTTCCTTTCACCCTGTCCCCATTAGTAATAATGACTGGGAAATGGTGGGTAGGGGATTGCTTCCAGTGCCTCGATTAAAGATTTACCAACTTGTCTGCAGAAATTGTATCTCTGTTGCAGACTTCAGTGGCCCTTCAGGTGGGTGTCGCTGACTACCTACCTGGAATCAGACTGGAACTCCTACTGAGAAGAGAATTAGGACTTCCCAGGGATGGGTGGGTAGAGGTGAAAAGAAAAGAATGTCCGTTGGTGCTTCAGAAGACAGGTGGACATATGTGGGCAGTGGAAAGGAGGTATTATAGCTGAGTAGGAGAACTGGTCAGCAGAGGTGGGGGGATGGAGTATTGAATGATGTAATTACTTATTTTCATGGATTTTAATGGTGAGATATTGCAGTGTGGCCATCTTACTGAAAGCTAACAAAGTTCAGCATGGGTGAGTTTATATATATGATAAACTGTAATGGGGCACGGTCTATAGGTTTCTTTCTGTTATGACAATGCAGACAGATGCCCCCTTAGCGGAATATTTCTCTTTATTAACACTTGTCTCTTTGCTAAGCCTCATTCTAACACTTCTTTATATTGCCCAATATATTGTTGGTAATCTCAGAAGAGTATTGGAGGGTGCAAAATACAAAAAATTAGATGGTTGATTGCCTATTCCTAATATTTTTCTCTTTTGTTCCTATTCTTTCTCAGTAAAATTTCCAAATAAAAATTTTAATTTAAATGCTGAATAATTCACTCAAGACCTGATTCAGTTGTACACTTAAGTACTTTTCAAGGATGTGAATAGTCCCTTTTGAATATGCTTAAAAGCTCTGCTAAATAGGGATCTTGTTGCTGAGGAGTGAGTCTTTCTCCTGTAATGAGTTACCCTTTATCAAAGGTGATAGCTTCTGACCCCATCAATACCGAGGAATTAAGAAAAGTGTGGAAGTATGAGAGTGAAAAGTGTGTGTACTTGTTGTGCTATATAAATCACTACACAGATTATGTTGTTAGGTACTAGACCTGGCTTAGTGTCATCTAATGACTTTGTTATGGCATCATCACACGTTTACTAAATCCGTGGAATTCCTGTTAGCCAGCCAAATTACTAAATGAAGAGATATTAATGTACTCTTTAAAAATGAAAAAAATCAATATGTTTATCCATGCAGAAATCTCCTTGTTCATCAAATATAGTCCACCTAAAAACACATGATTAAGGATAAAGCCAAATTTTGATTGGGTGAAACAACAATACATCAGCTTTCGTAGGCATTCAGGATGAAGTTCGCCTGCAATGATACAGGGAGCAGCTGTCGTTCTCTTGCTCCAGTAATCATCAGGCAGGATTAAATTTCTGTCAGTCATTTGGTAGTTTAGGAATAAGTCATTTTAATAAAATGTTATCATAGGATCAGTGTCTGGCAACTTAGACTGGCTTCAGAATATTCCAGCAGTCAGAGACAGTCCCTTGATGACAACATTCTAGTTCATTGATTGATCTCCTTTATGTAATCACCCACCGTGGAAATAAAGAACATGGGAATTGCCGTACTAGATCAGACTAGTGGTCCATAGTCCATTCTCCTGTCTAACAGTGGCCAATGTTTCAGATGTTTCAGAGGGGAAAAACATTTTCTTTTGTCAGCTTTAATTTTGTTGCCTTTCAGTTTCATTGAATGCCCCTTTGTGTTTGTATTACAGAAGGGAAATAATTTATGTTGGGTACATTTTCAAAAGCACCTATGTGAATGAGGAGCCTAAACTCCCACTTCAAAAGTCACCTAGACCAGATTTTTAGAAGTATTTAGGCACCTGATGATGCAGATAGGCACCTTTGGTGCTTTTGAGAATCTGCATAGGTAGCTGTCTAAATACATTTAAAATTTTGGCTCAGAGTGGCTTTGGAAATGGTCACCTTTGTACCAGTTTTCATTTTATATAGCTATGTCATGTCCCTTCCTATTCTGTAACCTAAAATAGTGTCTTTTCAGCCTCCATCTGTATAGAATTTTCCCCATATTTCTAATTATTTTCATCTCCTTTTTCTGAACTATTGGATTACTTAACAGATGAGTCTAACAAATATTTTTAAGGCAAAATACTCAGTGAGTAGTGATCAGCGTCTCACAAGTGGGAAGTTTATCAGGACAATCTCATTACAGTCTCCTCCAGCCCTGGACAATATAGCGTCAACCTCCCTTTGTTACACAAACTTAACTTTTTGTTATATTTTCCAATCTATATTTATTACTCTCATTTTCATGTTAACTTTCCTCCCCCATCAGTTTAGTCTTTTCTATTTTATCTTTTCTTGTTCTCATGAACATGATTATTCTGCAAGTTTTTTACACACATACACAGTTCTAAATATGCTTACATGGTTAAATGTTATCAGGACAGACTCTTAAAATACACAGCAGGCTTCTGTCAGGCCTAAATATACCTTTGCTCCCAAAACTAACCTCTGTTAGATCTGGGTTTTCTTTGTTTATATGCGATAGGGTGACCATAATTGAACACAGCACTGTAAGTGATCACATACAATTCATTTATATAAGGCATTAGAATGTTTTCAGTATTGTTTTTCTGTTTTATTCTATATACATATTCATTTTTTGTTTCCTTTTTTGACCATGCCTTCAGACTGAGTAGAGGTTTTCATTGAAGTCTTCATAATGACACAGGTCTTTTCCGATAACTAATTTAGGACCACTCAGTGTAATTTATGCTTCAGGATTCGCCCTGTTTACACAGCAGCTCCACGATTGGGGGAGTGTAGAAGTAGGGTGACCATATGTCCTGGTTTTATAGGGACAGTCCCAATATTCAGAGCTTTTTCTTACAGAGGTGCCTATTATCCCCAGGTCCCAGCACAATTTTTCACACTTACTGTCTGGTCACCCTATGTAGAGGTGAACATTATGCTCCTTTTGCATCTCTTGACTTGCTCTCTCTGCTCCTCAGCTTTTCACCTGCAGCTGAAGATGTGGCCCTTAATGTTTTTAGTTAATGACGAATTTGTAGGGGCTGGCTTCTTGGTCTAGTGGCAGCATGTTGTGTCATGTAGACGGTCAGAGTTCAGAGCCTGAGCTTTAGTTCCTTGCTCCTTGCACCAGTAGAGGCCAGGACTGCAGAGGAGTCCGCACTCTGAATCCCAGCTAGGAAGAGAGCAACCCACATTTCTCTTTGGCGATGTCCTCTAGCTGAGGCCTGGTGTGGTATTTACTTTCTGATGAAGTTGCGTCCAGCCCTCGAGCGATATTGGCAAGGCCAACAAAGATGGTAGTGAGGAATGGGTAGAATCTAGTGGATACTGCCACCACCTGGAAATATATTGAATTTGTAGAAGCTTTTATTAGGTTTCTTACAGTGTTGCTGTAGCCATGTTGGTCCCAGGATGGTAGAGAGACCGGGTAGGTGCGGTAATATATTTTATTGGACCAATTTTTGCTTCTAACAGTTACCTCACCAGCCATGTCTCTTGATTGGGTTCCTGTAATTCAGACTTGATTCATAATGTTCTTCAATTAAGGGATTTTATTCAGTTTTTGTGAGCAGCTAACCCTGTAAGCAATTGCAAATTAACCATTACATGCCAAAAGCCAGTGTTTGTGTGATGCTCAGGTTTGTTGCACAATGCACCATATTTCCTGCAGGAGAGCTCTAAGCTTGCTGGTACCAAACAGTTAATGTTCTCTGTTGATTTCAGTTGGGTTATTTTTTATACCTAATAATCTTCTTTCCTTTTCTTCCTCCTTCTCCTCCAGGCCCTTAAACTGACACGAGACCTAAAGAGAGAACCTTTTGCCAAATCAGCTGTCAGCAAGTGGACAGTGATACCGTTTACAGCTTACGACCTTTGTGAACCCTGCATTATTTTCCTAACGAAGCAGAGACTGTTAATGGGCCCCTTACCCATGCGAAGAGCCTCCTTTTTCGGATTTGAATTTGTTCTAAAGTATGCAAAAGCTTCCTTTTATGGGGTGGTCAAGCACCTACTGTTCGGCGCCATCCTGTTGAAAACACACTGTGTAGCCTTTACAGTAGTTATTTGTCAATGAGTATGTGGTGTTTCAATATATTAATGGTTTATGGGCTATTTTAAGTTGGTTTCTAGTTGGGGGGATTTCCTGTTCTACCCCCTCTAACCTTTAGTTTGTTTTGTTTTTTAAAGAAACCATTTTCTCTTTCTCTCCTGGTGCATCTGAAATACAGTGTAAAGGCTATACTAATTACCATTACCCAACATAGCTTCAGACATCACTACCTTATTATGTAGCATTCATTACACCAAGCAACTGACTGAAGGCCAGAGAGAGGTGGTTTATGGGGTTTTTTTGTTTGTTGTTTTGTTTTTTCAAATCTTTTCTCGAATTTAATGGTACATACCTGTTTTTCATAAACATCAAACCAGGGTTGTTTGCATTACAAGAGAAACTAACAAGATTGCTTGTTCTGTCCAGTGTTTGTGAGGATTGAGTGAGGATGCCATTTCACAGTGTTTTCTGATTCAGCACTTGATTTGATCTAATCTATCTCATCTATTGCATTTTGTTAAGAGAGCTGCTGTAATGGTTGCAGTGAATAGAGTTAGCCTGCCTCAGCAGTTTGGAAACTGGTTGATCTTAAAACAAGTAATAAGATGAGCTGTCCACCCATTACCAAACAAGTTGAATGTAACCACTTGTAAGCATCTGGTTTAAAAAGCAAAAAGAAAGGAAAAAGCATGACATTGCAAAAAAAGATCATTTACAGTATATGCCCCACCAGGGACTGACAGATACATGAGAAGTTCTAATGCCGATAACTGCAGAGTGCGTTATTACAGCAGTGATTTTTCTTACACACATATCCTTGATTATTTTTTCTTTCTCACTATGCGTAATCCAGTCTGAAAGAAGAGGCTTTCGAGGGAAAGGCAAGAAGAGCTTTTCATCTAAGCTTAGATTATAATTGGACAATGACACTGAATGACAAGGCAGTTTCCTATGTTTTGCTTATATGAGTTTCTTTTGTAAAATGAATAATAATGAATTAAAGGTCTGGTGCTGCTGTTTAGATCCTCTCTATAATCAGGAAAGCTTGATTACATTTTATTACTATTTTGTGGGGGGGAAGGGAGAACACCAATGGTACTTAAGAACTTGGTATGAAGAAGCTCTGAATAGGACAGTGTATACATACTTCTCCAAAGTGATATATGAAGACTTTTTTCTTTGCATAAAAGCATTATGCATATAAATATATAAATATATTTTATTATGTACAGAAATGGATCATTATGCATGGACTTTAGGAAAACAAACTAGCATTTTAACCCAAAGTTTCAGTGCACGAGTTCCCAATGGCACATGTACCATGCAATGTGGAGTTGACTCCCTTTTGCCACCACCACACATGCACGCGTACGTACACACGCACACGCATACATTTGTGGGCCCCATCCGTACTTCCCAATTCCCTGAAGTAATATTGGTGAAATAACAGCTCCTAGTGTGATGGAAATTTTGTTTTGTATTGTAACCTTCTCATGCTTGTGCTGTTCTATTTTATAGATGAACCTGTTGATTTTATCCTGCCCTTTACTGAATATGTCAACTCTGTGCAGTTGTGGTTATAGTAGAGCGGTAGCATATCAAGCAGCTAAGAGTTTATCATTTTCATTAAATGAAACAACATTTTTTAAAATTAAGGCAGTCTATTTGTCAATGGCAGGGCGTAGTTTATTGTGTTTTCTTTATCAGAATTAGTTGATGCACATTATTGATTTCCCCATTTGAAACAATGTTTGGGGTATTTGAGGGGTCAGTTCACTTACAGGAGTCCAGATGCAGGCACCTTTTACCAAAGTTAGTAAAGAGCTTTATTACAAGCCTTCACTGTACTCGGCGTGTATAACAGTATCTGTCAGGTTTTTGGTAAATCATTAAATGTGAATTAAACTGAGGGTGTTTTTCTTTCTTTGTCTTCTCTGGTATTGTGCTTGCTGATTGACACTTTTAAATCTTAAAGTCTCTCTCTGACTAATAGGAGGGCTGTGCACTAAAGCTCTGGTACAAAGCATGCTTTGTGTTTATTTCTGATATGACATTTGTTGAACTATCTATTGCCCACCAGAAGATGGAATACATCGTGGAACTGTCATATGGCAGGTGGCCCTTTCACAAGATTGAATTTCAGGCAGGTTACAAAACTTAAATGACATAGTGCCAACAGAAAATTTGCCCATTTTTTTAGAACAAAGCATATTGGGCCAAATTTCTACTCTCAGTTACAAAGATCTAAATCTGGAATAACTGATAGTGAGCTACTCCAGATTTACAGTGCTGTCTCTCTCTGTTGCACAACCCAAGCCTCTGGACTCTTCTCTGGGGGTCTTCTTGGGAGAAGAAAGAAGGAATCCTCCTCCCCAGGTCACTTCTTAGGTGCTACTCCAGAACAGAGCAGGAATAGCCTTGGCACTGCCTTTCCTGTGTGTCTCTTTGCGATAGGGATTGGCCACTTGATCCACATAGAAGCAGATCCACCAACCTGTGCCATCCCCATATCCCTTCTGTGCATACATATCAGGGTACATATCATGTCTTCAACTCCTGCAGCCCCCCACTGCAGGCAGAAACTGCTGTAGTCATTTGGGAGGACAGGATTCATGCCAGTAACTAGAATTTGCCCTGTCATTCACAGGTGCACACAAGGAGATACGGTCCAATGATGCAATCTTTACCCAGGTGAAATCTCCCATTAAATGGGGGTTGCCTGCATAAAGACTGCAGGATTGAGTCATTAGAGTCACTGTTGTTAACATCAACAAAGTTCTGTTTTGACATTCTGACAGACGAGTCATTTTATTTTTTCTTGCTGTGGCACTAATATACGTAATGGAAGGGAAAGGCTGCTTGTTTGAACATACTGAGCCAAACTGTGTTACTGCAACGTTAATGCCCGAGATCAGTGGAGTTACTCTAGAGATTCACAATGGCATAGATGAGAGCAGAAAATATACCCTACTTTATTTTAGCAAATGAAGAAAAACCAGTTGATCAATGCCAGAGAAGTTAAATAACCTTTCAAACAAATTAGAATCAAAGCACAAGCAAATAAGGGGCCTAATCGTATTCCCACTGAAGTCAAAGACAAAACTCTCATTGGCTTCAGCAGTGGTCTCCTAGTTGGGAGGAAAAAAACTGCTCTACATTGTCTTGGGGGGGAAAAACTGCTCTACCAGAATTTTCAAACTTAAATGTCTGAAGTTAAACACCTAAAGACGGAATTTTCCAGGGGTGTAAGGGAGTTAGGTGCCCTGCTTTCATCGCTTTTCAGTGGGAGTAGGTTGTCTAATTCATTTAGATCCCTTGGAAAATCTCAGGCCTAAATGCATATTCAAGCACCCAGAAAGTGCCCTGATTTTCAGAGCTGCAAAATAATCATCTCTTAGGCCACATCTACACGTACAATGCTGCTGCAATACATCTGTACCAATACACCTGCACTGCTACAAAGTGTCTAGAGAAGACACTCTATGCTGATGGGAGAGCTCGCTCCCATGGGCATAGACGCCTCTCCCCCCCTGAACGGCATAAGCTATTTTGGTGGGAGAAGCTCTCCTGCCAACATAGTGCTGTGCACGCTTGTGTTGGTGTCTCTTCTGTCGCTCAGGGAGGTGGAACATCCACACCTCTGAGCAACATAAGTTTCACCAACATATACAGTAGTGTTGACACAGCCTCAGAGAATCCAGTGGCAGCTGAGTATTGAGCACTTTTGAAAATTAGGAAAACAGAGTCCTGGGGCACTTTGAAAGACTAACAAATTTATTTATCTCATGAGCTTTCGTGGGAGAAAATCCCACTTTGTCAGATGCTTTGAGGATGGGAAATTTACAGAATGGGAGGAAATTAAATGCAGAGAAGTGTATGATCTGCCTGATCCTATATCATACACTTCCCTGTATTTAATTTCCTCCCGTTCTGTAAATTTCCCATCCTCAAAGCCTCTGACAAAGTGGGATTTTCTCCCACGAAAGCTAATGCGATAAATAAATCTGTTAGACTTTCAAAGTGCCACAGGACTCTGTTTTCCTGCAACAGACTAACACGGCTACCCCTTTGGGATTTGAAAGTTAGGTGACTTATTTAGGTGACAAAGTAGCTGCTTCAGGACCCCTCTTTTTGAAATTTTGGCCCTTGTTCTAGGAATAATTTTAACCATTAAAATCCTCCCTCCACCCCCCAAAATCATGCTCAATAGATGAAGTCTCAGAATAAATGTACAGGTTAATATTTAAAATCTGTGTTTTAAAAAGTTCTGAAAAGGCTAATGCTTATGCAGTTTAAACAATTGCACGATCCTGCTTTTATTTAATTTTCTTTGTGAAATATCTTCTCATATGAATAACTGGTTAATAGACCACTACCTAACTCCAGGAATATTTGTACCATAAATCTTAGGACATATATTACTCTAAAATTATGTCATTGCTTGGCAATCAGTCTCCTATAGTTGTTTTTAGTACATAATGTACATTGGAAATGCCAACACATGAGCAGGAGGACCAGATGCATTTAGTTAAATGAGCGGGAAAGGATTGTACATTTTGGCTTCACATGTTAAACTTTTTTTTAAAAAAAAAAGTTGCATGATTGGAAAATAACATGTATACAGTATCTGTAAAACTGTTTTATCTGTTTTTGTTTCACCATGTCAAGCCATATAAATTGGAAGACTATTAAATCCACAGCCTTTATGCATGGCTGTCTTTACAAACTGAAGAGCTGAATGATATAATACCTTTAATTTGGGCTTTCTTGCACTTTCATGTTGCATTCTGAGGATTTTGTAAATTAGATGCTGCCCTGGATGGATATACTACCTTACTACACAAGGATTGGAAGCAAGTTTGATTTTTAAAATTTCCCCTTTCCAAATGAAGTAGAGATGTCGTGCTTACTCCATTTGGTGTTAGTATATATTGCCTTGTGTATTCCTTCTAAATTGTAATCTAGTTTGTAAAACAAATGGTGACGCATGTAAATAAAGCATAATGGACCTCTATACTGAATGTGAAGCTTTGTTTTTGTCCTTCTGTTTTATTACATTGTAGACATTTAAATCTAGAAATCTGGAGAAAAAAAATAACTTCAAAATGTATCTAAATACAGTTGGATTGTGATTGTTGTGGAGGTGGGGGACTGATTAAAAACCCATTGAAGTCACTGAGAATGCTTGCTTACATTGGGTTCAGTCGGCTTTGGATCAATTCTATATTGAAGAAATTATTTAGCTCAAGGGTGAAACATTAGGTAGGATCAGTCAAGGCATTCTCTGTAGCAGTCACTTCATTCAGGAATTTATTCCTACCAAAAACACAGCTAAACCTAAATCCAGGCACATTTATAAAGTATTTTATATCTGTTTCTTATTCCAGTTTTTTTCATGACAGAAGCCTCTGGAATCCCAGAATTCTAACTTACGTAAAACTAAATCCTGACTTTAGCACCCCCTGAAAAAGTAGCCAAATGTGGTATAGGGAGTATTTCAGAGATTAAGGAGAAATGGCAGCGAAGATATTCTGTGGCCACCACTACAGTCCTGAGGCTGCAGATCATCCTGCTTCTATACCCTCTTGCTCCAGAAGGGCCAGTATCAGGTGGATGAGCTAAATAACAAATCCACTGACCCTATCCCCTCTCCCTCTCCTTCCTGGCTTACCCTGCTCCCCCCTTAGATTGCCTTTCAGAAACAGATAGACAAATGCTATACCTCCTTGGCTTCCTGCAGTGCAAAATTACATCTCTAGATGTATATCCCCTATATACATACACCCCCTATATACGTATATCCCCTAGATACGTCCTCCCAGTTTGATCTTGAACCATTGAAAACTATTCTTTGAGAACAATTTTTCAATCAGTCATGCACCAACCTTTATACCAATTTCATTTATACAACATTTCCCTAGTTTGCTCATGAGACGGTCCTATGAGACTGTCAAAGATCCTACTAAATTCAAGATATATCGCATCTACAGCTTCCCCCCATCCAGTAGGCCAGTAGTCCTGTCAAAGAAGGAAATTAGGTTAATTTGGCATGATTTGTTCTTGACAAATCCATGCTGGTATTCCTTATAGCCCTATTATTTCCAAGGTTACAAATTGTTCAAAATTTGTTCCAATATTTTTCCAGGTATTGAAGTTAGGCTGACTGATTTATAATTCCCTGGGACCTCTTTGTACCCTTTTTAAAAAATGTGTACTATGTTTGCCCTTTGGTACTCCATGATTCCCAAAGATAATTGTTAACAGTTCTGAGATTGCTTCAGCTAGTTTCTTAAGTACACTAGGGTGAATTTCATCAGACCCTGCAGACTTGAATACAGCTAGCTTATCTAAATAGTCTTTAACCTGTTCTTCCCTATTTTAGCTTGCATTCCTTCTGCCTTGTTAACATTAAATGTGTTACTTTTTTTTAATCAGACTTTAGCTTTCTAGTGACGATTAAAGCAAAATAGGCCTTAAACACCTCAGCCTTCTTAATGTCATCTGATATAAACTCTTCTTCCTGTTAAGTAGAGCACCTCTGCTTTCCTTCTTCTTTCTCTTGCTCCTAATGTATTTAAAGAACATGTTCTTATTGCCTGGTATGTCCCTTGCTAAGTGTAACTCATTTTGTGCTTTAGCTTGTTTAATTTTCTGCTAGCCTTTTGTACCCCTCCCTAGCAATTTGTCCATGTTTCCAGTTTTTGAAGAATTCCTTTTTAATTTTTAGATCATTAAAGAGCTCCTGGTGGAGCCATATTTCTCTCTCTTACTAAGCTTGCTTTATTTCTCCTTTGCATGGGATAGTTTGCCGTTGGGCCTTTAGCATTGCTTTGTGAAACTGTCAACTCTCCTGAACTTCTTTATTCCTTAGAATTTTCTTCCCATGGGATCTTACCTACCTGTTCTCTGCTTTTTTAAAGCTGCCCATACCTAACTGCATCTAGAAGGGATTAAAAGTGGATAAATGGGTGGGAATGCAGAAGTCCTCAAAGACCAGATCCAAGTCACCACCAGATAGGCACCAGGCATTGAGCATACAGCTTTATTTGATTGCTGCTGTGACTTGTCCATACCATAGGTGCTGGAGACATACACAGACCACACCCACCCACCCTGGCTTAGAGTGGTTTCTATATATAAAGGTTTTACAGCTTGGCTCAATGGCTCTCAGCAATCCCACAATACAAATTGTTCCAGCACCCCAACTCTACTCTTGTTACTACCATTTCACAGCTGATTCCTACTCTGCTCCCAACAGGCTACCTTCCAGCTGTTGATTGCCTGTTAATAACTGCTGGGGGAAGCTGCATAGGAAGAACCCTAGAAGTAGGAGGTATAGGGTATGTCTAAACATATAGTGCTGCATTCTACACTAGTGCTGCTGTGCCATGTCTTGTGAATATGCTCTATGCTGATGTGAGAGAGCTCTCCCGTTGACATAAAAAACCCACCTCCATGAGCAGAAGCTATATCAGCAAGAGAAGCTCTCCCATTGATGTAGCACTATGCACGTGACTGTCTATGTCGGTGTATAACTTAGGTTACTTAGGGGGGTGGAATATTTACTCCTCTGAGCATTGTAAGTTTTGCTGATCTAGACAGTAGTGTAGCTATATCCACAGGGAAGGGATATCTGCCTTTCCCCATTCAGGTCATGCCGTAGTGGCCCAAGAGAAGGGGGAGGGACACATCACATACAGCAGGGTGATTCATTGTGGCAGACATGTTATTCCCTTTGTCTGGGGCAACACATACTTTTTTAGCATCTCTACATCATCAGCCAAAGGAAATGTCTGGAGCTAAGGTGTTACCCACACACTAGAGCACCCCACCTTTACCTCAATCCATAGGGCTGAAGTCATGACCTCCTTAAGGCACCTCCACCCTTTTCCAACCAATAAGGCTCCAGAGGAAAGGCACCTACCCTTACCCTATTCACATTCTAGGGCTTAGGTTCATAGGGCACTGGGTGTAACCTAGTTAATTGAAGTACCCACCTTTTCCCACTCCTTAGGGCTCCAGGTATAATCCAGTGCCTTACACAGTAATATTCTTATTCTCTATTAACAGTTGCCAAAACAAGGAGTTTACCTAGATTCCTGAGGCTCTATGTGCTGGTAGCTCAGGGGCTATGTCTACACTTGTTAAGTCGACACTGTTAAGTCAACCTAACAAGGTCGACTTCAAGTTGACTTAAGGTCGACCTTGTTAAGTCGACTTAACGGAGCATCTACACTTAAAGTCGACATTGTTAAGTCGACTCAACAGAGCCTGTAGTGTAGACATACCCGTCTACACTGGCTTTAAGTCGACTTAATAAGGTCGATTTAAGCCTTATGTCGACTTCAGAGGTGGTGTTATTAAGTCGACTTAAGGAAGCACTTAGGTCGACTTAACAAGTGCCCAGTTTGGACACAGAGTTCTGTAGGTTGACTTAAGCATCCTTAGGTCAACCTGGGTATAGATACACCCAGGAAGAGGAAGTCAAGACTCAGCATCTCCCTGGCAGCCAATAGGGATGGGGATGCCCCTCCCCAGGTGCTCAGAAGAGAAGGCCATTTTGGGAGCAGTTTGGAGCCGGGGGGCTGTGTAGGACTGGCTGTGTGGAAGCAGGTGAGCCCAGGCCTGCATGCATTTCCCATGAGAACTGGTCCCTGGGGACTGGAAAGCAAGATCCCTAAGCTTGAGTCCTGTCTGCTCCAAGGTGTCTTGCAGATTGTAGAGTGTTGTTGGGAAACCTTCCACCAGCAGGCTGAGTGAGCCCCCAGCTCCCTAGGTGGGACAGTCACCACATGGCAGTTCTGATCTGACTGTTAGTTTATGTCTGTGGCCTGCTGTGAGTGTGCCAAGGTGGGAGGCTGACGTTTGGGTGTTTGGTGTCGTTCTGTAATCTGCCCCTGGAGCCCTGTACCCCCTTGGTGTAGATGGGAAACCCTGGGACCAGAGGCAGGCTGATACCTGCATGAAGAAGATCCCTGCCAGCAGAGACCAGCCCCTCTGCAATGACAGGAGTCTGAACCTGAGGATCAATCTTGGAGTTTGTGAGTGCACCATCTGTTAATTAATTACTTGGGGAAATTGTTTGGGGGGGGGGCTCCCTACTCTCTGCACTGTGTCCTCAAGCCAGGGCATAAGTATTTTTACAATCTGCTGTCTATTATACCTGCAGAGGGATTGACCACGTTGTCCTAATTGTGAGCCTCTTGGGCTGCCTTGAACCCAGTGAGCCACACTGCTAAACCACTGCCCAGATGATATAGTGGCCACAGTTCATCAAGGGCCTCACGAATGTACACGTACCAACGGAACACTAATTTTAGAATTGCTACATCAGGTCACGTGACTGGTGATCCTAAGAATAGTGTTTTACCCTGTTATATTTATCTTCTTTTTAATATAGGGGTGTGTGGAATATATTGTATGTGTTTGTATTATTCCTTGGGAGTCTCCAATTAAGTAAGTAGGAGTTATCCTGTGGTTAGCATTTTTTTCCCAAATTGCCCCGGTGACCCTGCCAGGAAAAGGCAAGGAGTTGGGGGGAGGGAGTCACTGCCAATTACATTCATAGGAGAAAAGAAAAAAACAGATGCATGCTGCTGAGTGGATGACATGATCTATAAAAACCCCAGGCCTGTCCATCAAATCCTATAAGCAGATTGCATTAAAGAAGGTAACAGGGTGGAGAGGGGGCTATGCATAAAATGCTCACCGCTACCAAGAAGACAGACAGACTTCTGCTGACCAATCAGGATTAGATTATTTGAGGACTCTAGCTTCTGTAAATACTTAAAAGGGCTTTGAGGTCTGGCAGCTCTGGTCTTAGGCTGTATCCTGAAATTAGGTTCCAACGAACTTCCTTTTGGATCTCAGTTTATATAGTTAAAACTTGAGTCCTGCTTCGCTGTACCTTAACCAATCATTTAAAACTAAAGTACTACAAAGTACTTGGGGCCAGCAGTAATGGGCAGTTTGGGGCCCTAAAGCCCTTAATCCAGCCCTGTCAGGAACATGAAGATGTGACTACATGCCATTTAGTTTACAGCTGCTGGCTCTCCTAATTTGGCAGCTTCTGCTTAGCCCACAACCAACCCTAAGCTTAACTGAAAACAAGACCTCTGACCGTACAAAGGATTCAGGAATCAAGAAGCCATCACAAAAGTCAGGAGAAGGGAGGAAAAGTAGGCATCCTGTTGAGAACTGGTGAGGAGAAATGGAGGTCTGTTTCCATCCTGGAGGTTGGGAGTGGCCCAAAGATTTTTGAATCCATGATGCTGATCTATCCAAACCATTGCTGCCACTGTAAACTCAGACTCTAAAGTCAGAAAGGACCAGTATGATTAGCTAGTCCGACTTCCGCACTATGCAGACTGCAAACCCTCATCCACCCACTCCTGTAATAAACCTCTAACCTATGACTGAGTTATTAACATCCTCAAAACATGATTTAAAGGCTTTAAAGTACAGAGACTCCACTAGTAAGTGAACCATATACCCCATGCTATAGCGGAAGGCAAAACACCATGAAAGTCCTTGCCACTCTTCCCTGAGGGAAAATTCCTTCCTGACCCCAAATATGGCAGTCAGTTAAACCCTGAGCATGTGGGCGACACTCATCAGCCAGCCACTCAAGAAAGAATTCTCTTAATAACTCAGAACACCTCTCCATCTGATGTCCCGTCTCACTTCATTGGCATATCCACCGCCAGTAGTTAAAATCAGTCTTTACTGTAGGCATAGCCTAACAGAAATGCCTTCAGCTGCAGTCTGTGTGCGGGTCGCTTGTCAGGGTTATCTGGGTGTATCGCACTGAAAAAGTTCCCTGACATTGCAGGGGATCTTGGGCACTGAGCTATTTTCTGTCTGTGCCTGTGTCACAGAATAGGGTAGTCTCCTCTGGGCTGTAACATTTTGGTGTGCACGTGCTGGTGGTGGTGGTGACCTTGCTATGGCAGGGGTCAGACTGGATGATTTAGTGGTCCCTTCTGGCTTTGCACTGTATGACACAGCTTCAGTTTCCAAAGAAAGCAGGAGAAGACTGATTTGAAAAATCGCTTCCAGCAGTGGGACTGAAGATAGCAGGAGATCACTGTCACCAGCATTTAAATGTCAGCAGTGCATTACACAAGTAAATAAAAAGATATTATCCAAGCCCCAAATTGCTTAGAGCCTTCATTTCAGACAAGACACGGTGGTTATGTCTACACTTCTTAATTTAAGTCGACTTAGCATGTCCACACTCAAAATTTAAGTCGACTTAAAGGGGACCCTGCCAAATCGACCTAGAGTGTCCACAGTGGACGCCTAGGTTGACATGTAGGGGCTAGGTGGACCTGGGACAGGTCCACGGTGACAGGGGGGCACCCCTTGCCAAGTGCCAGGGGGCTCAGCCTTTGCCCCATTGTACCTTGGTACAATGAGGCAAAAGGGGACAGGGACTCTGGCAGGGCATAGGGGCAGGGCTCTGCCCTGTCCTGTGGGGGGGGCACGCCAGGCTGTGGCTGTGCCAGCTACTCTGGCAGGGAGGGCAGTGGGGAAGCCCTGGAGATCCCTAAGTCAACTTAAAGTCGACTTAGGGCTACTCCACGTCCACACTGGTTAAGTCGACTTTCTAATGTCAACTTAGCCAGCAAAGTCGACTTAAAACGAGGTTTTATAAAGTCGACTTAATTTTTCCTTAAGTTCACTTAAGCAGCTGCTTAAGTCGACTTAAGGAAAATGTAGTGTAGACGCAGATTAAATTAAGTCGACTTAAGCAAGCTTAAGTCAACTTAATTTGTAAGTATAGACGCACCCGGTGAGAGCAAACAACCTAGAGCAGGAGGGTGGAGGGGGCATGGAACCTTGAGAATAAGATAATGTGGTCACTTAAATTTGTTTGTGTACATCTAGGATTGTCCACACTTATCCTGTGGGCCAAGTTCAGTAACAGGGGGTTATTAGGGCAAGTAAGGGTCAGGTCTTTTGTCTGTCAAACAAGGACAGAAGCTTAGCTTGGCAGATAGGCTGCAGGAGATTAGAAGTTGCAACCTTCACCTGCCAGCAGTCAGAGGGCCAGTGGCGCTGGAGTAAAAAGAAATAAGTTGCTTCAGGTGTAGGGGCAGGAGGAGCGGCTGAGCAGAGCAAAAGAACTGTAGTGCCAGTCAGAAGGGAGCAGGGTGGGCCTAGATAACATCAGCCACGCAAGTCATGCATTTGGAAAAGGCGGGGTGAGATCATGGGAAAGTAAACTTCTAAGCATATCTGAAGGAGCTCAGTTATTAATGTGTTGTCTGTTAGATCCCTGAGGTGACTGTAGAGGGAGGGAAGAGGTTTGGGCTTTGCACGCTTAGTGTTCCAGCCAAGGCAGAACTGGCTGTGTAACAACTCTTACGGCCTTACAAATTTAGCAGTTGCGGCAGGCAGGGCCGACCTTATGGGTGGGTGACCACCGAGGGCGCCACCGTCAGACAGGCCTGGTGGGCAAGAGGCAAGGAGTGGGCAGACTTGGGGTATGAGGCCACAGGGGAATTTGGGACAATGGGGGTGAGGTCCCAGAGGGGATGGGGGCCTGTGGAGGCAGCAGGGACCAGGGCAATGGGGAGACGGATGTTGAGGCAGTCACAGGTTCACCAAAATACAAGTTAGCCCACGGCACCATTTTCCCTAAGGCTGGCCTTGGCTGCAGTTTGGTTTGTCTTAAAAAGAGAGAATAAGGCCTTAAACCTGCAGGCTGCAGTCAGCTAGTTTAAAGTCGGTATTTTTTGAGGAAGGCAAGCACCAGTTTAATCTGTCAGCCAAGCCAGAGTAGGTTTTGTGGTTACAAAACCAACAATTAGATTACTTGCTGCTGTTGCAAAAACACCGATTCACTTGATTTTAGGAAAAGGGCCTCTCTAATACTTGGTTGCTGTTGCAAGTGTAAGCTGCTACTGCCAGGGTGCGACAATTTTATCTGCCCATCAGTCTTTGCCTTACACATTTGCTATTTTAAGTGCCTTTGTTTGAGAACTGTATACACACAGACTTGCTTGGTTTAAAAAAAATGTCTGAAACAGATGAACCCACCGTGTTGGGATTTGAGGTGAGAAAACCATCAGCCTGTATCAGCAGAAGGTAATAGCCTCAGCCCTGGGCCAAGCAAGCACAAAGCACATGGCATAGAAGAGTATGCTAAGGAATATGAGCAATTTAGACCAAACAAACCAAAAAGTCCACACTCACCTCGCCCAGGCCCAAGGTAACATACTCATAGGCTTTTGTATAACTTTCCAAAAGCATGAGCTTTCATAGAAGATGAGCCCTTTTACATGGGAGTATGTGACCTTCAGAATTGAATCCGGACCACTTTACTGTCCTGTGAAATGCACAGAAACAGAAAATGTCCCATTGGCCACAGGAAACTCCTGCTACTTGGTCTGCGGTGAAAAATGTAACAAGGTAAGATCCCAAAGTTTGCCCTCTTGATTAAGGCAGTGAAACAGCTGGTAACTACGACTGCAGTTTTAGGGACTTCAAAGTACTCTGCAACACGCAGGCAACAAAAAAATAGCCTTAATCTTGACTTGGGCTTGTCTGGCACTCACAAAGGGAAAAAAGGCTGTATAGAGGAAATTGCAAAGACAAAGGAAGTGTCTCAGAAATGGATACCAAAAGCTAGGTTTATTACTATGCTTCCTGGTGGCTCCATTAATAGGGCTGGAGCTGAACAAATTAGTGTACATCAGCCCTGTGTGGAACAGGAAACCTTGTCCTCTCTTCTTTGGTCTCATAGGACAGTAGTTTTCAACCTTTTTTTCCTTTACTTTAACTTGTGTCATTCTGGAGGAATGCCTTAGACAGGAGGGTGTGAACAACCATTGTCTCCTTAATGGCTCATCAGGTTTCTCCCTTTGGCCCATTGTAGGTGGGAGCTTCCTTAACATTACAACCATTGTCTCCTTAATGTTAGGGCTACCCCAGGTCTACACTGGCTTAATTCGACTTTAAAAAGTCGAATTAAGCTTTAGGTTGAGTAGAAAGGTGGTTTAATACAGTCGACTTAATTTTCATTAAGTCGACTTTATTTTCCTTAAGTCGACTTAAGCAAGCTGCTTAAGTCGACTTAAGGAAACTGTAATGTAGACGCAGGGTAAATTAAGTCGACTTGAGCAAACTTAAGTCGACTTAATTTACCAATGTAGACGCAGCCACTAAACTCAAGCTCATATAAATTACACTTATCTAAATGTTTGAATTTATTCTAAGAATATTTTAAACTTATTTAAGTCCCAAGGGACAAATAATCAAGCTGGTGCTGATGCCTGTGAAGCAGCTGTAAACAGGGATGCCCAGCGGCAGGGGCAAAATGTGCAGTTTGGCCCAGCACAACTTGGCTCATAGCTAAGTCACCACTGTGCGGTGAAAACAATGCAGGCTCACTTTCCAAACCTGCTCCTGCCTGCCCTACTTCCTCTCATCAGTAATTTTTTTGGAAGAATGGGAGGCTTCAGTTTCAGATTTTGCCCTGGGCCACCAAAACCCTCTGTGCAGCACTAATTTTTAGCTATTTTGGAGCACATATGCTGAGTAGCTAGTTAGCCCAGACCACTGAAGACAATGATCCACAATTAGAATTTGTCTGCCACCCATTTGAAATGAGTCACAATAAGTCAGAGGCATTTTTTAACCACTGAGATAAAGAGATTTTGAGACATACCTATTTCATGACTGGCTTCATTACCAGTCTGACTGACAAGAAGCTCCCTTTTCAAGGACAGGATCTCTTTTTTGTGGCACTGCAAAATCTAGATTAAACAGATTTCTTCCCCCCCTCCCCCCAACTTGACGCATCACACTGGGGAAAAGAATAACCCTTGCTCTGTGGTAATGCAACAATATTTGTAATGGACCCAGGCCCAGGTTTGATGGGCTCTTCTCACAACTTTTTAAGTAACCTTTTCCCTTCCACTTTTGCCTCACCCACCCAAAAAGCTCAATGAGTCACATGGCACTCCAGCCCTCATTTACACCAAAGTTCTGCATTTCTCCTCACTCCACTTTCAATCATCTCTCTGACATCTATGCCCTACTGACTGATGTTTGCCAGAAGTTGCCACCTGCTGGCTACATGGTCGCCTACCCATGTTGCCTGCTCCTGCAATTAGCTGTTCTAGGGGTCACAGTGAGAGATGGAGGGGCCAAAGATTGATGGCTCTGTTTACAGATGTACTTTTCATTGTCCTCTGAGGTATCACCGGTTCCATTTACGTTGCAGACATAGGAAAACAGGCGGAAAAAAAACTATTCTTTTGTCTATGGTGGGCAGGGCAATATGCACTCCTTGAAAAACACCTTTTAAGAATAGATTTCCAGCGCACATCTCTAATTCTTTATACAGTGACTGCACACAATAGTATTAATGACCAGTGGGCTACCAGTTTGCATATGATACCTTACATGGCACCTTTCCAGTACAGATTATGGCAACGAGTGTGTCATGCCTGATGTGAGATATGGCATGGTGTGCACTCTGTCAATAGCAATGAGCGCCTTCCTGGGTCACACTTCCCTCTCTTACAAGCTGCAGAGGGTCAACTCCTAGCAGAACCATAGGGAGTGAGGCATAGCTCTCTTTCCTGGACAGAGCAGCTGCCATTATATTTTCTTGTTAGATTCTTGGTGTGTTATGATCTACCACAGCAGCTTAGAGTTAGTGCTCCTGTGTAACCAGCCTAATGGAAAATGGTCGGCCAGGGCCCTGAATTTCTTACAGAATATATAGGGACTCAGCTGCTTGATTGCCTGGAATATGGCATATTCTTTTTCTATGATAGAATAATTTTGTTCAGTAGGTATCGCTTTCTTGCTTAAGAAAGCAATGGGATATTTCTGTTTAGCACGGCATTTATAACGTGTACATCACACTGGGGTTGTGGTGCCACTGTTCTTAATAAGGAGAGTGTTTGGCAGCTTTCCTCACTCCCTGTCTTCATCTGTTCACCCATTCAGCATTTCCTGCTGCTTCTTCACCATCCCTTTCCTTGTGCGTCCAGCGATGGGTGAGACCAGCCCCTGGAGTCTGAATAACTTTGTCCTTGGCCAAACAAGAATTTGCCAAAAAAGCCAGAGTGAATGCAATGAGGTTGCATCCTCTTGTGACATGAGTCTCAGCATGGGAAAAAGAGGGAAAAAAAAAAAAAAAAGCAAACTTGGTTAACTAGAGACTTGTTGCGAGTTCTGGAGAACGATGACTCATAGAGAGTTCATTTAAGGATGTTGACATTTCAGATCAAGGGTCACACTGCTTGCTTACTGTGATGTTGCCATAATGAGAGGTATAGTGCTGTGTCTGCTCATTTTTGTCACTGTGCTTCCTTATTGCAGCATAAAATGCATAAGTAGCAACTAGCTAAGGAATATTTTTTTTAATACTTCCTCCCCCAGAGTGGCAGATGGATTTAAAGCAGCAACTGTCACTTTGTGGTCTCAGTCATGATGGGACACAATTTGTGTATCATTAATATAATTTATTTGTAGTAAAATAGCATCAAGAGGCTCTGGCCAAAATTGGGGTTCCGTTCTGCTCAGACAGACACACACATACACACACAATTTATTCATAAATTTAATCTCAGTTGCCTTTTAGATATTAGAAGGGGGGAAACACCCCTTCTTTCCTTCAGCTACCCTAATTGCATTTTGGCTAGTGCAGTTTCTTGTCTGTCTGATGCTAACTGAGAGCGTCTGATTCAGTCGATCAGGAAGATCTACCTAAGAGCAGAGAGTTTGCCACTGTTAGTGAAGACAAGCCCATAATATTGGCAGTTCCAGAATCTTGCCATCCAGTGAATGTCTCCCCATAAACTATTAGATTCAGTGCCCACTGGGCTAGCTCTGCATGGGTGCAGCATGACATTTGAGCAGTGGTTAGGGGCATGAACAGCTCATTGTTAATTTATATGCCATCAGCTGATTGGTTGTGTGACTTCCTCCCCTCAGTTTCAGTCACAGTTCATTTTGTGAGGATGGGGTGCAACTGGCCTTTTAAGCACTGTAATTGTGTGACATTCCCCTCACAGGATCTGGTCTGGTGTGCCACTGTGCCTCCCCTATTGTCCACTCCTAAGCCTTGAATCATCCCGCTTCACTAGGTAGACCCGCACTCCTAGGACACTCCACACCAGCCTCCTGCATGTAATTGGTCCCAGGCCATGGAGGTGCGATTTCCAGCCACTAAGGGGACAGACCTCCAGTGAGCACCCCCATCCCCCAGATACCACACCGGGAACTTCCATCCTGCAGGGATTGGGACACTTCCCCAATCACTATAGGCCCATGGACTCTTATTTTCCCATTTATCAAAGAAATGGGAATGCCCAGCCTCACTCATTCACACTCTCTAAAGCCCACACAGCTTTAGATAAAACAAACACTAGTTTATTGATTAGAACATGATTTTAAGTGAGTATACATCAAATCAATGCATAATCATTTAATAAGGGAGTCAGGAGTTACCATAAACAAATAAACAATATAAAATGCATGCTACTCTAACATCACTGTCCAGGATTACTCTCTTGATAGCTTATTCTCATTATTCTTACCCACAACACTGGGTGGTGGTGATGTACAGCCAGTCTTGGCACTCCTGGCCATTTGGATAGGCCCAGTCTCTTAGGCTATGTCTACACTTGGTAATTTAAGTCGACTTTAACTAAGTCGACTTAGTGTGTCCACACTTAAAAATAAAGTCAACTTAAAGGGGAACTTAAAAAGTTGACCTAGAGCATCCACACTGGACGCCTAGGTCGACTTCTAGGGGCTTAGGGGGACCTAAGGGAGGTCCATGGGGGCAGGGGGACACCCCTTGCCCAATGCCAGGGGGCTCAGCCTTTGCCCCATTGTACCTAGCTACAATGGGGCAAAGGGGGACAGGGACCTTGGCAGGACAGGGTGGGCAGGGCTCTGCCCTGCCAGGTGGGGGAGCATGCCAGGCTCCCCCTGTGCCCCCTCCCGGCAGGGAGGGCATTGGTGTAGCCCTGGGGTAGCCCTAAGTCGACTTAGGGCTACCCCACGGCTACACTGGCTTAAGTTGACTCTAGGGAGTCGACTTAAGCCGTAGGTCTACTAGGAAGGTGGTTTTATAAAGTCGACTTAATTTTAATTAAGTTGACTGAAGTCGACTTAAGGAAACTATAGTGTAGACGCAGGGTAAATTAAGTTGCCTTAAGCAAGCTTAATTCGACTTAATTTACCAGTGTAGACTCAGCCTTAGAGTTGTTTTCAAGACGGTGTTTCTCTGGCAAAAAGCCTCTAACAAATGTGTGTACTTGTTTTCAAATCCTGGCCCCCTTGCTCCTCCTTCCAGGCAGGTGACCTTCTTTGTTCAGAAAAGATGAGAGACTTCTCCCTCTCCTGCGCTGCTGTGTGATTCTCCTTGTCCCACTTGAGCTAGGGAGCTCAGTTTGCATTGCCTTTGTCATGCAGCCTCCATGCTGAGAAGCAGCCCTTATAGTCTGTCTGGGCCATGTAAAATACCTGGAAACATGCTTCACATCTGTACACATACATGATGCTGCATGAAACATGACATCCTTACGATGATCCCGAGTATGTTACATACATTTACAAGGGAACCACTTGCATAGCATAATTAGCATCAAACCATACCATTACATTGCAAAAGTGAACAGAAAAGTTATACAGCTCACACCCTAGGGGTAAATGGATGTACATCCTGTGACAAATGGGCATCAGGAGCCATATAAGACACTCCTGGGCAAAGTGACTTCATTGATCACATATGGAACATCACTTTTCCCAACCTATCCCAGTGCTTCTCAGTAGTAGTTTCCCTACCTACTGGGTGTAGGGCTTGTCTTCGGCCTGCTCCTTGTCCTCTGATCCTGTTCCTTCCCTGTTACATTTTCTAGCAAACCCAGAACAACTATCGACATATTGGTCTTTCCATTACCCAGCTATAGCGACATCGCTAGGATTTTTGTCTATTAATCATGAGTTTTTTTATTGGAGTGGCCGAGTTTATAGATTTGCTCTATTTATTTTGACCATGGTTCCCCATTTCCTTACATAACCCCTAATTTGAGTTGAAACCTCAGCACAGATCATGTTCCCTTTTTTTCTGAAATCCCCAAAACCTTTTCTATATTTCCAGGATCAGTTTAAACTTTAGAATTAAAGTTACATAACTCATAATCTTTATAGTTCTCCCTGTCCATAAGGGTGAAAATTCAAGATTTTTGTGGAGCCAGGTAGCATACCGTCTGTCATAAGCATACCTTATTCAACGCTCACTCCATTTAAAAGCATTTCGAAACACATCTATGTCATCCACCTCCCTAAAGCGAGAAAACAGTTTGGACTAAGTACCTGGGATCTGGTTTTATCTACTGGACTAAAGTTCTGCTAGTGCAATTTCTTCTTTTCTTATTTGTGCTGTGGTTCCTGATCTGCTCTTTCTTGCTCCCATCTTTAAACTATTGAATTTTCAGATGCAGTCAATCCCACTCCAGCTATATCTTCTCTTGGTCCACCTGTGGGCCTATCCCTCATGCATTTGGGCTGGACGGAACGTGTTAACAAAGCAGAGGGAAAAATATCCAAAATATACGTTTTCCACGGATCCCTCTCTTTTCCATATGGATCCTTGCCCCGAACCTATATCTATCAGTGGGGTGGAATGAAGGTGCCATTCAACCTCAAAGGTGCTAACAGTATAACATTTATTAAAGGCCACTTAGGAACAAACCGAAGGAACAAAACAATTCAAGATAATAACAACAATGCCCTTCCTAGACTCAACCCCAGTGTTAAAAACATTACAATTTTTCTTTGTCTCCATACGTAGGACTACAATGGAGAGGACCAGTGATGATCAAGGCTGAATGACAGGATGAAAGTGATGATCACTGGAACACTAAGACAGGATGGATAAAGTAAGGAAGGAATGGCCTTTATCTTTTTCCTTCTGTAGATTGCTCGAAGTCGCAGGAACAATAAACGACACCATGCAACTACTGCTTCTCAAATGGGCAGCAGCTCTGTACACTTGCTCTGGCCTTGTATCCTTTCAGTATCCATGTTAATGACCCTTAGTGTCTCTAGTTGCCAGCAGATTAGACCTATTTTCCACCTAAATGGCAAAAGGGTGGGCAACAGTTCATAAAGATGGGTATCCAAAACGGAGTCTCCCTCGCTGTTAGAGATCAAAATGGCAACTACCTAAACAAAGTGTCTTGCTCACCAAGGGTGATTTTGTTGTTGTTGTATGGGGTTGTTGTTGTTGTTGTATGGGGTTTTTTTGTTTGTTTGTTTTGTAAATACAAGTTCATAACAGCTGTTAGATCACAAGACCCATCATGAATTGTTCATTCTTTCCATTATAGAGTTCAGGCTTTTGATATTGTCCTCCTGTAACAGGTGATTAGCAGACAAAGGTCCCTGATTCTGGACAAAGGTCCCTGACTCTGGACAAAGCTTGAAAAGGTTAAGTTCATACATAACTGAAGGGGAAACATTTGCATTGACTTCTCCCTAGAGATTTCCTGGGAAACCCACTTAATTTAATTTGTCCCACAAGTTCATTCTTGTCATGCACATGGTTTCAAATAATCCATTGAAGCTCAAAATGGTTCTCCAGGTACATTGTCCATGTCTCCCCCACCACTCAAGAAGCTATATACAATTCTACAATAATACATAAACTTTGCATTTTTAGTACAATGGAATCTAAAGCTACTCATACTTTATTCAATAAGGTTTTTTAAGGATAATGCAGGAAGTTGCCATATCTGTTACAGATACATCTACTGACAAACCTTTTCTAGTATAGAATTATCCTTAAATATCACTTTGCACAAAGTAGCAAGCTACAGCCTTCTATGGACAGTTTGTTCTTTTTGAAGGACTGTCGGGACTCTAAAACTTGTGGTAGACTAAACAAACTTGCCCCTTCAGCACGAATTCCGTGGGAGATGATCCACATGTTGATCCCTATTAATTTTCCTTTTAATAAGCCTTTAATGACATTCTGGACTAAGAAAGCAAACCCACTCAGAAAACATGGAAGATAGCTCATACTTTTATAAAGTATCACAGCATGATTGTCTTTGCTTCTGTTGGCACAACTCGCGGCAGTACGTACTTTAAAAGGTTTAGGGCAAAGAAGCTGCTAATTAGACCCAAATCTGTTTTTTGGAATTATTAAACTGATCTCTACAAGTCAAGTTGGCAGAAACAGAGGTACAGAAATAGAAATTGTTTCTCACTTGTACGTTCCTTTTTCTGCTTCATCCAAACCAATCTAAAGACCACCTGTTTTGAACACACATATTTTCTTCCAAATCTGCCCCTCTTCTGGAAGTCATCTCTTATTAGCTATGTCTACATGTGTTAATTTAAGTCAACTTAGCATGTCCACACTTCAATTTTAAGTCGACTTTGGGGAGACCCTACAAAGTCGACTTAGAGCGTCCACACAGGTCGACTTGTAGGGGCTAGGTGGACCTGGGACTGGTCCATGGTGGCAGGGGTGGCACCCCTTCCCAAGTGCCAGGGGGCTCAGCCTTTGCCTCATTGTACCTGGGTACAATGGGGCAAAGGTGGACAGGGACCCTGGCAGGGCATAGGGCAGGGTGGGCAGGGCTCTGCCCTGCCCTATGGGGGGGCATGCCAGGCTTTCCCTGTGCCAGCCACCCTGGCAGGGTGGGCAGTGGGGGAGTCCTGGAGAGCCCTAAGTCGACTTAGAGTCGACTTAGGGCTACTCCAGGTCTATACTGGCTTAAGTCGACTTTAGAAAGTCGACTTAAGCCAAAAGTCAACTTAAAAGGAGGTTTTATAAAGTCGACTTAAGGAAAGTGTAGTGTAGACACAGAGTAAATTAAGTTGACTTAAGCAAGCTTAAATCGACTTAATTTACAAGTGTAGACGCACCCATTGTTAGTGAAGTTTTTCCAGTTATTCAAGAGTCTATTACCCTTCTCTCCAAATATTTGTTCTTGAGAGAGAAGTGTTCTTCAGGTTAGGGTGAGCTAATTCTGTTTGTTCTCTTTTGTCTCCTTTCCTTTCTTTCTTTCATCTTTCCTGTTAGAGTAAAGCTGTGTGCATGATAGACACAGAGATGAGAGTACACAAATTTATGGGCACTTTTGATTGGTGTGGCTGCCTGTTGATCAGAGTAAGTAGAGAGAACTTTTCAGTGTACATCAGTGTAGCAGAAGGTGTGAAACAATATATACAACAAAATGCTTAAATTTATCTTTTCCTTCTGCACTATGAGAAAATGATGTTGCTAAGTATTCTTAAATAATTAAAATGTTTGCATGTAATCCAAGATTTCCACTGACTGATCAAATGAAATTTACATTCCTGTACATTTATAAAAGGGGTATGTATGTGCGTGTTTGTAGCCTGTGTGGCAACAGTCCATGCTACGATTGGGTGTGACTCAGCATTGGCATTTGCAGCTTGCTCACCTTCAATAATTATCTGAGTTGTGATCTAAGTAGAACTGTTGACCTCAGATCACCTTAGTTTTTCTTAATTGGAAGCCTCCTACCCCACATAATCATCTCATGGAAGAAATAAACAGATTTTGGATATTTTAGACTGACCTTTTAGTGACCTAGAGGAAAAAGTCAAATTTGTTTTTTTCCATGGTAATAGTCATTTGTATATAAATATATGAAATTTTAAGACAAGCTCAGAAGGACACGTATTATAAACAGAGGTCATTAGCTCACACATGAGGAAAGATCTCTTAAAGTTGCTGATTTCCAACCACCTCCCTTGCCGTACTAGGAGGTATACTTTTCTTGAATCCAGTTTATCCATTTCCTCCAGACACCTACAATATACACTGAGAATGATAGCATAAAACTAAATTAGCAAAAACAGTAGGTGGGCAGGGTTCAGTACCTGAAATGTAGAATTGTAACTTTTATTTTCTCTGCTTATATACTAATCTACATAGTAGAACCTAGTTTACCTGAGCCCTCTTATCTGAAAACTTTAATTATATGAAAGTGGGATAGATCCGTGATACACTTTAGTTGTATTGGAAAAAATCATTTTCTCCAAAACCTTGTTTATCTAACAATGGGTTTCTATTATATACATCAGGAGATTCATCAACAAAGGTTTAACATGCATAATGTGTACATGCTAAGATAGCTGAAACCACTGTTATTCAAAACAGTTTCAAATGCAATGGTATGAGACACATTGTATTAATTTAATTAAATTCTATAAACAAAACATTTGTTGAAATGAGACTGAGGTTTGTTAAATGTGAAAATGTCATAATTAAGGCTTACAATGTGAACATAATGGGTAAGATAGATAACTTTCCTAATTACAACCTATTTTTGGAAAATATGGTTAAAGAGTATATGGAAAATAAAAGGGATAATAAACCAACTGCAACTGGAAAAAAGGCGAGATACTGGATATTCTTAAATATCAAATTAAAAAAAAATTTGTTACTCATATAAATGACGAGATTCACTAGAAAATCCCTATAAAATTAAATCTTTATCTGCAGAATATAAGCTGTAAATATTAGGGGGAGTGAAGATATACTGTTTCCTCATGCAAATCACAGAGATTGACCTGCTGTTTTAAGTAAATATTAAACCCAATGTTAATATCAGAGGAAGAAAAAGAGAAAATACAGAGGCCTCACCATGCCTTTATTATACTTGTCAACATCATGTAGTTTATGATGCGTTTTTTTAAAAGTCTTTCCTGAGTCAAGATGATTAAACTACTCATTGGAGTCAATAAGACTTAATACGCTGGCTCGCTAGAGAGTTTTAATCCCTTTCCCTAGCAAGAAGATATTCAGCATAAACAAATGAAGTCTTTGTAGACCTACTGGGTATGTGACTTAAACTAGTGGTTTGCATAACCCACATCAAAAGTTCTGAAAGATTAGTGTGTCAACTTCTAAGTCTTATTCTAAATCGTATTCTTTGTCACTAATTACCCCAACAATATCCATATGAATGATATGAAAATATTTTCTTTCATACGGAAGGGCATGGCAAACCTGTAATTCATTTAGAAACTATATAAATGATAAGCTTCTACCTGCAAACCTGCTTTGTAACTTGAAAGGTATAAATCATTACACTGTAAAGGATTCCTTTATGTTATGAAATTACTTCCATGTTCACCTCAAGAGAAATGAGTGCATAAAATGGGATGGATTAAGGGAATCGGTAATACAAGCTAGAGACTTTCACTTCAGTCAGTCACTGTTTCACATTTAGCCCAGATTGGAATTGGCTACAAGTTCTAAGCGATCTGCTCAGCCCATATGAAATGAATTGGACTCATTCCAGTTCCTGGAGGACAGGTTCTAGTTGTCTTTGCAATTTTTTAATATGGAGCAATTTATTTTTAACTGTAATAATCATCCAGGCGGCGCTTGGGAAGGGTGTCAGAACCAGAGAAGTGGCGTAGACATGGGAGTATAATCCTTTCCACCTGTCTTTCTTAAACATTTAAAACTGGCACATTTCAACCATTTCATGTTTAAAAAAAAAATAAAATCCACCACGAGTAGTAAATATTAGTAAAAAACCCAATTGAAAAAATCACAATAAAGAATTTAAGGGCATTTTCTTTCCAGTTTTAAGGAACTTTGTTTAAAATGCACCGTAACAGAGTCCTCCTTTGAGGGGTAGGGGAACCTGATCATGGCTATTAGTTATAGTGGGTGGTCTTAACCCAGGCCCCCACTTCCCCACTCTTTGCAGAGGAGATACGGTTCTGCTCTTTGTGAGCCTCTCGCCTGCTGAGAGATCAAAATAAAAAACACAAACCTCCATGCGTTCAGGGATACTCTCGCCTTGCAGTCCCAGCAAAGGTGGCGGTTGGGGAATGGGGCAAGTCTATAGTGCTACCAGTGAGCTAGCCCCAGGCAATGGGCTTGGGGAAATCACTCTAGCTGGGTCTCTGAAAACAGCTCGGCCTGTCTGTTCTAACCTCGGAATCTGCTATATTCTCCTCAGGGTTGGGGGGAAGGTTTCTTGCCCAAGAGTTCCCTCCACAGCGCTGCAGGTCAGATGCTCCTGTGCTCTGCTGCTTAGGGCTCCTCTCTCTGCTGACTGTAGCTTCCTCCCTTTTAAAGGCCTCATCCCTATCATGCATGGTTGGGCTGCAGAGATGGAACTAACGTGACCACCAGTGTCTCTTTGGACCCTTCCTCATCTGTGTGGGGTATACATACCCGTCCCATACCCTTCCCCTTAAAAGCAGAACAGTGTGTTGCTCTTAATATTGGATGTGTGTTCTGTATCCAGAACAGCGTTCATACTCTGCAAGAAGAAATCAGCATTAGTGAGGGTTCTGCCAGCCCAATGGCTGAAGGGTTTGGCACAAATGCATGGTCCTCATGTTTGTCTCTCTTAGTATGTGTAGCCATCGGAAGGACATGGTCTGGAACGAGCAAAAAAGGGTTTCCCATGGATATGGCGCCAGGCGTCAGTGGCTCACTTCACCACCTGGACCATTTTCTATCACAGAATTGGCTCTTTCATGTGGGACAAGCTTTTGGCTTAAATACAATATGGAGTGTTCCTTTCTCTCAAAGGCCTGGAAGAGCTCTGCCCCACATCTGATGCATCTGTCTGGAATACAAATTCCTTTTGAGAAGCCTGGATTGAAGAGTACCAGATCATGGCACCCTTCAATGACCTGACCACCAGTGCCTCTTTGGACCCTTCCTCATCTGTGTGGGGTATACATACCCGTCTCATACCCTTCCTCTTAAAAGTAGAACACTGATCCTGTTCAATGATTTAAAGGCTGCATCACATCCATTTGGCCATTGCACCTTCTGAAGTCTCTTGCCTCCTCTCAGTGCCAAAAATGGGACTGCCAAGGTGATAAAGTCAAGCACGAATTGCCTGTAGTAGCTGGCTATCCCCCAAAATTGCCTAACTTGTTTTTGGCTGTGAATATTGGATAGTTGGCCAAAGCTTATACTTTGTCCACAAGTGTGCAAATTTGCACACCTCCTACCACATACCCCAGGCTTATGACCTTGCTGTAAGTGAATCTACACCTGTGAAGGAAGGAGACTACCTGAGGGAATGGGCTTGTGCCAGCTGATCCACCTGGGCTTTTTGTTCAAGTGTCTCCCCAATCTTGAGGGCATTATCAGTCTTTGTTTTTTGGAACCTCCTGTCATTGTTCCAAGTCATTGATGAGGGAGTTGTCTTGCCTGTCATATCAGGCCTTTAATAGGTTGACGTGGTAGGTCTAGGTGTCTTTTCTTTTTCCCGGTTGTTGGACCTCATAACTGATCGGGTGTATTTGTAACAATGCCTTGAAAGGCCCCTGCCTTTGGGCCAGTAGCTTGAACTCTGTTTGGCAACAGCAGAAGAACTTGATCTCCCAGCTTGAACTCTTGTAAATGAGTTTGATGGCTGTATATCAGTGCCCGATGTTGCTGGGCCTCCTGTAGGTTTTCATGGGTGAAAGCCCTCAACCTTTTAAGCCACTCACCCAATTTAAAGACATATTGGACTAGGTTTTTTGCTTGTGGTCCTTGGCTTCCCAGAACTCCCATAATAAATGATGAGTGTCCAAAGGCTGTTGGCCAAATAACAACTGGAGAGGAATAAACCTGAGGATGTTTGGGGAGCCTCTTGGATAGCAATTAGTAATAGAGACAACAGTTGATCCCAGTGTGTGGGGTCTGTGGAGACAGACATCTTCAATATCCCTTGAGGGTTTTGTTATAATTTTCCACTAAGCCACCAATCTGCGGATGGTAGACCAAAGTTTTTAACTTGTCTATCTTCAGAAGCCTACACAAGTCCTGCATCAAGTTGGACATAAAGTTGGGTCCCTGGTTGGTCAAGATTTCTGGTGGCAGGCCTACCATGACAAAGAGTTTCATTAATGTGCTTGTGTTGATAGATCTCAAGGGAATGGCTTCTGGGTAAGGGTAAGTTGTCGCATAATCCACTATTTTCAATATATATTCATGGCCTGCTGAGCTCTTTACTGAGGCAGCAATTAGATGTAGCTCTATGATCTCAAATGGGGTTTCATTTATGAGCATTGAGAAAAGAGGTGCCCATTTGACCACCCAAGTCCCTGAGATTTGGCAGCCCAGACAAGATGCAAAGTAGTGTACAACATCACAGAACACCCTGACCCAATAAAAGCGAGCTAAGAGGCCATCAAAAATGTTCTCCCTCCCTAGATGTCAATGCAGGAAACCGCAAGCAAGCAAGACAGACTGGGGAAACTCAGGCCCAAGAGCTAATCCTCAAAATGTACTGTGCTTGGCCCATGGGGTTCCCGCACAAAGTTGGTGTCTCCAGCAAGAGTATCTGCATGGTCGTTATAGATCTCAACTTTGGGCTGAGGGCTTGTAATGGACTAGTGTTGGGCCCTGGTTTGATGGTCCCTCTCCAGGGTTGTCTAGTTCGCTCACCCTCACCCATGCAGGTTCTGCAATAGTGAGACTCTGGTCTAGCAATTGTGGATTATCTTGTTTTACCAGGACCTCACTGAAACAGACCCAGTTTCTGCCTAGTATAACTGGGTAGGCCAATGAGGATGCAACGCCCCCTCCCCCCCAGATATTCACTGACTGTCCCCCAACCTCTAGTCATACTTGATGTGTAGGGCCAAGCCTTATATCCGTATGGACACACCAGAACAAGATCATTCCTTGAGTGTTGTTCCCTGAGCTTATGATTTGCGAGTGGATCCAGGTCTGATTACATCCTGAGTCCACCAGCTTTACTATTTTTGTAGCCTCCACTCATAGTGGGACTACTAGCTTGGTGGGGCTCTTCCTAGATTCTGCAGTCCATACTTGACCATAGTCACATTCCATATAGGGACAGTCCCTACAGCAGTGGCCTGTCTGTCTACAGGAGAAAGACTTTCTGTATGAGGGTGCAGAAGCCGGGGGTGGCACAGCCTGCCACAGCCCGGTCTACCTGGTTTCTCTAGGACCCAAGCAAGGTTCCTACTATGGGAGACTGAAAATTCTTTATAGATGGTTCTGCTAAGCTGCCCTCCTTTCTTGTTCCATTGTGGGGACTTAGCTTTTTCTCTGCAATTGGGGGTCCCTGTGGGACCCCATGTGGCTGTTGTACCATGCATCACAGGTTCTTAGCGAATGTCTCTGTTTCTGTCAGTCTGACCTTTGGGTGTCTCGAGGATGGGAGGTTTATAGGTGGTGAGGTAGCTTTCCATGAGGCTCATGGCGTCCTTCATGGCCTTGGACCAATATCTAAACACCCAGGCCTGTCCTCCCACCAGTAAAATCTGAACGAAGGGCTCTAAGGTATATGCTCTTCCACCTGTATGCCTGTGTAAGACTCCAGCTTCAACCACTGCCGACAGTGATCTCTCAACTTCTGTGCTACCACTCAAGGGCCCACCCTCTGGAGGGCATGTCTCTGACCGAAACGTCCACCAGTGAGTCTTCTTGGTGACGTCTAGATAATCAAGGATTGTCTCTTGTATCTTTGCATTGTCTTGGGCTGATGCTGAATTGAGTTCCAAGTAGGCTGTTTGGGCCGATCCCGATAAGTGGGGCGTCATTAGCACAGCCCAGTGTTCTGGGGTCCTACCCTGCAGTGGATGTCACCTACTCAAAAGCGGTGAGGAATACCTCGGGATCATCATCCGGGCTTATTTTGGCCAGCTTGACGGCGGGGTTGGTGTTTGCCTTCCCTCTTAGGAGCCCAGAAAGTATTTGTTGCACTCAATTCTGTTGCTGCTCCTGCTGTTGAGTGGCTAATTCCCTGCAGCTGTTTGTTGCTGGGCAATGAGAGGTTGCAGCAGCTGCTGTTCCTTTTGCTTCTCCAGGGTGGCTTGCTCCTGCTGATTTTCAGTGACTCATTCTAGCAGCCATTGTATGTTCTGAACATTACAAGCCCAAGACTCCTCTTGTTGGCTGCTGCTGCTTCATCTCAGCAGGGTTGGCCAACTATCTGTGCTCTCCACCATTTGTAACAGAGTCCCTGGTGGTTTCTCCCTTGAGGGATGTGGAAACCTGACCATACCCAGTTGACTATACTGTGTCTAATCAAAACCTGGGCCCCACATCTCCGTTATTTACAGTGCGTATTCTGCCCTTTGTGGGCCTCCTTACATCTTTCCAGCTGGGGGATCAAAATAATAGCCACAAACTTCCAAGCATTAAGGGATGCTCTCTTCCTTTGATCCCAGATGGAGATGGAGGGGGTGGCAGGTCTATAGGGCTGCCAATGATCCAGCCCCCGCAATAGGCTTGGGGAAATTGCTCTGGCTGTGTCTCTTGGATCAGCTCAGCTTATCTGTCTTACCCTGGGAGTCTGCTGAACACGCCTCAGAGTCAGGGTGAAGACTGGGGTTGCCAAGTGTCCAGCTTTTTTTTGGAAAGTCTAGTTACAAAAAAAAGGAACCAATGTGTCCAGTGAGCACTGCTGACCAGACACTAAAAATCTGGTTACCACAGGCAGGGGGAGGTGCCAGTCATTGGCTCTAGTTTACCCCTGATTTCTGAGGCTATTTCTACACTTGTAATTTTAAGTCAACTTTAACTAAGTGTAACTTAGTTAACTTAGTGAGTCTACAGTTAAAATTAAAGTTGACTTTGGGGGGAACTTACAAAGTTGACCTAGAGCGTCCACACTGGATGCCTAGGTCGACTTCTAGGGGTTAGGGGGACCTAGGGTAGGTCCATGGGGGCATGGGAGGCACCCCTTGCCCACTGCCAGGGGGCTCAGCCTTTGCTCTATTGTAAATAGGTACAATGGGGCAAAGGGGGACAGGGACCCTGGCAGGGCATAGGGGTAGGTGAGCAGGGCTCTGCCCTGCCCTGCCCTGTGGGGGAGCATGCCAGGCTCCCCCTGTGGCCCCCCCCCCAGCAGGGAGGGCATTGGTGTAGTCCTGGGGTAGCCCTAAGTCGACTTAGGGCTACTCCATGTCTACACTGGCTTAAGTCGACTCTAGGGCATCGACTTAAGCCCTAAGTCGACTTATTTCGAGGTTTAATAAAGTTGACTTAATTTTCATTAAGTCAACTTTATTTTCCTTAAGTCGACTTAAGGAAACTGTAGTGTAGATGCAGGGTAAATTAAGTCGACTTAAGCAAGCTTAAGTCGACATAATTTACAAGTGTAGACGCAGCCTGAGAGTGCTGAGCAGGCTTGGTCTGCTCAGCTTGTTGTGGGAGAGGAGGGGCACTGTCTTTCCCACAGTATGCCAGCTCACAGGGCCCCTCTCCTTGTTTGAGGCTGGCAGCTCCAGGATGCTGCCTCCTAGGTCCTAGTGTCAGTCATTGTCAACTTCTCCATGTTCTAGGTCCTGTTTCTGTACAATGGTGAGTGGCAGGGGGGTGGGAGGCTGGGCAAAAGGGTTAGCAGGGGGAAAGAGGCAGTGGGGAAGGAAGGCGGATGGGATAGGGTAGGCAGAAGAGAACCGAGTGAGAGAATGGGGTGGAGTGGGGGAAGAAGATGGAGGAGTGTGGGAGGGACCAGGAGACAGTGGAGAGAGGAAAGGGGTATGGGAATGGGGCGGGGGAAGATAAGGGAAGCAGGGTTGCCACCCATCCAGGTTTTACCCAGATAGTTTGGTTTTTGGCTTCTGTGTCCACGTACCATTTAGGATTACCAGGTATCTGCTTTTTGGAACGGGCAACCCTAAATGTCACCTGAACCAAAAGTGTGGTTACTGCAGGGCAGGGAGAGGTACCAGGACATTAACCCGTGCAAGGCCCTGCTCAGCCAGGGCTACCTCCAGGAAGGCTTCTTGGCTATGTCTACACTAGAAAAGTTAAGTCGACTTTAATGAGGTCGACTTTAAGTCGACTTAAAGGGAGTGCAGGGAAGGGAGGCGAGTGGGGCAAGGTTTCAAGGGAAGAAGTAGGCCCGGGGGAAGAAGTGGGGTAGTGGCAGGGCCTCCGGGGTCCAGTCTAGAAAAGTTGCAACCCTCGTGAAGACTCCTGCTTAGGAGTTCCCTCCGTAGATTCAGGAGTTGCTCCTGCAGTCTGCTGCTGAAGGCAATCCAGCTCCTTCCTCTTCTGCTGGCTGCAGATTCCTCCCTTTTAAATGCCTGCTCCCTATCATGCATGATTGAAGGAGCCAGGGAGGAGCCAGGGAGGCTGGGGCTAGCCCTGCCACAAGGGTCTCTCTAGCGCTTCCTTGTCTGCGTGGGGCCTATACAGTCCATGCTGTCATGTGTACATTATAGAATTCTACAGTCTCAGACAAGACAGATAAGAAACGCCACTTGGCAAATGGATATTATGCTGGAATTTGGTAGAGTTTGTTCCTAAAAGCTCAGAATACATACAGAAGAAAGAAAGAGAGTCCCTTGACATAGGTATTGCCTGTAACCCTATGAAGTGTCATCACTTGGTCTGATAACAAAATATCCACAATAAAGCCATGAAAAGAAAACACAAAACAAAATAATCTTATAGCTGACACTAAGAAATATGAAGACCAATCCTGCAAAATCATGAGTGTCTATGGGGCTACTTTCATAAGAAAAAACTATTCACATGAGTGAGGATTTTCATAGCTTGCAACTCAGGGGTTAAAGTAAGGGATAACGCACCCGAATGCAGTTCCGGGACCCCCAAATTTGAGGGGCCAGAGTTCTGGGGCCCCTAAAAATAGAAAAATCCGGCGGAATGCATGTTCCACTCTGCCTTGTCTGCTGGCAGATCCTACTCCCCACCGTTGTTAATCACAATACTTATTGTGTTATGTAGTGTTTGCTAGTTTGTGACAATAATTGCTATAGACATAAACTCCATATAAAATTATAAATATTTTTATGGAGCGATAACCAATGCATGTGGTACTGAGAAGTGGCTTCAAATGCCTACCTGGGCTGGGCCCACACATGCATGAAGCGGGCCCAGACAATACGGGAAGGGGGCCCGGAGATTAGGAAGGTTCCAGGGCCTGTCAAATTATACTTTAACCACTGTTGCAACCATAAGAAAGCCAGTAAATTAATCACAAAATCAACAGTTTCCAATGTGCCATATGGTCTGCAAGATCTCATCCCTGTATTCTGTGGCAAAGTGGATCCAAATGGTAGGGCAAGGACCCCTCTGGTTTCTATGACACATAAGTGCTGCAGGAAATGCTGCAGCAGATTCAGCTAAATTTTTTTAAATGGAGGATTTTACTAAATTAACTCTGAAGAAACTACACACTGTTCAGTATTCTGTGTGGTTACAGAGGCAGCTGTGTCCTCACCAGCTGCCTCCACACAGAGGAGCACAGAGGCAGCTGGGGAGGAGTGGGTCAGAGACAGGGTGTCTGCTTACCCTGGGAAGTGAGTGATGGTTGGATATAATTGGCAGAGCTGTGCACTGCTTGGGAGTCTTGCCCACATGCTCAGGATTTAACTGATCGACATTTTGGAGGCTAGGAAGGAATTTTTCCCCCAGGACAGATTGGCAAAGGGTCGGGGGGGAGGAGGGGGTCGCTTTCCTCTATAGTATGAGGCATGACTCAGTTGCTAGTGGATTCTCTGTACCTTAAAGTCTTTACAGGTTAGAGGTTTATTGCAGGAGTGGGTGGGTGAAGTTCTGTGGCCTGCATTGTGCAGGAGGTCAGACTAGATCAGTGGTTTTCAAACTGTGGGTTGGGACCCAGATCTGGGTCGCAGAGCCTCAGGTACTGGGTCGTGGTGCACCCTGCTGCTGCTGTAGAAAGACTGTACTGCATTGCTCAAAGATGTAATTGTTGGATCGTGGGCATACATTTTTTTTTAACTGGGCCCCGAGGAAAAAATGTTTGAAAACCACTGGACTAGATGATCATATTGGTCTCATCTGACCTTAAAGTCTATGGGTATGTCTACACTGGAGGCTCTGTTAAGTTGACTTAACAAGGTCGACTTTAAGTCGACTTTAAGTCAACCTTGTTAAGTCGACTTAGAGAGTCCCCACTGAAAACTCCTGTCGATAGTAAGTATCACACACATTTTTTACCCACCATGTTAGATGAAATACTGCCATGTAAGTAGCTACAATTCCAGGCTTTAACATGTTGAATCTAGGCCCTCTTCTTGAAATGAGCTGTGTATCAGTGTATTTCTGTATGGGTGCAGAGCCCCACTGACTTAATAGGGCTAGTTGCCCTGTGTAAAGTTAAGCACCGGTGTAAGTGTTTCATGATCAGAGTATATAGAAGATAGAACGAATGAAAGGATATTTTCAAAGCACTTTCAGCTGTCACTGACTTCAGCTGAACTTGTGGCCACTCAGAAAATTCTCTAATTGTCTCAGTTTGGACACTCAAAACTCAAGGCATGCAAAATTAGTGGACAGTTTTTAAAATTTGAGTTGTAGTGTTTTGGCCTCCCCCAGACAGGTGGAAGTATAATTTAGCAATGTGATAATTCAAACAAGGAGTCCTGTGGCACTTTTAAAGACTAACAAAATAAATTAAAATAAATAAATAAAATAAATGTGTTAGTCTTTAAAAGTGCCACAGGACTCCTTGTTTGTTTTGCTGAACTAGACTAACACGGCTCCCCCTTTGGAAAGTGTGATGATTACATCACATCTCTTTAGGGTGTTTTGTACTTGACAGTGCTATACATGTAATATTTACTTATAAAGCCATGTTTCTTTCAACATGTGCTCTAAATTGGGCATGTTCACAAAGCTATCCCAAAGTTGCCATACAAAAGACATGAAGTGTCAGAATGCATAGACAGTAACATCAGTGGGGAGGTCTCTGGCAGTGCCCCAAAGTTCAGTTTCATGTTATAGGTAGTTCTGGTGTGTGCTGCTGAGGAAGCAGTGTCTAGGATACAAAATCTGCTATGGACTACGCTCAAGCAGAACAAATGTAATGGGGAAAACTGCTGAAATAAAAAGAACTCCTATGCTTCAGTCGGCATCCCGTAATAGCCTATGATTTTTAGGAATGAAGGTCAAAGATCTGGGGAGTGCTGTTTCTTTCTTGCTGATTGCAGGGGACTGCTTTAGTAGGGCTGCTGAATTTTGATAAGGACTGTTACGTTAAAAGAAGCTGTCTGATATGATAAGACACATAGACATGAACTTACTTGTCCCACATTTTAAGCAGAGTACTAGCATTTCTTAGTCAGAAAGAAATATTGGATTAGAAGAAGGCTAAAGGAACATACTTCACTTTATTTTCCTTTAGTTGTTTCTATATTAAAAGATGTGTGTAATTTAGTATGCAGTTGTTGTAGCCGTATTGGTCCCAGGATATTAGAGAGGCAAGGTGGTAATATCTTTTATTGCACCAGTTGCTGGTATTGAGAGAGAGACAAGCTGTTGAGCTTACAGAGAGCTCTTCTTCAGGTCTGGGAACTCTGGGCTTGTCTACATACCATTTACTTCAGTATAACTTATGTCCCTCAGGAGTGTAACTAATCCACACCCCAGGTGGATAGTGTAGTTTTAGGAATCTATATCAAACATATCAAAGATTAGGAATTCTCTATCAGACATTCCTAAAACTACAGTATCAATGTAGGGAAGTGAAAAAACAGATCAGCAGAGCCAGACGGGTACCGAGAAGTCACCTACCACTGGGCAGACTCATCAAAGAAAAAAACAGAATACTACTGGCCATCACTTACAGCCCCTGGCTAAAATCCCTCCAAAACATCATCAAGGATCTATAACCTATCTTGGAAGTTCCAGAGGGGTAGCCATGCTAGGCTATTGCAGAAAAACAAACAGAGTCCTGTGGCACTTTGAAACACTAACAGATTTATTTATCATATGAGCTTTCATGGGAGAAAATCCCACTTCATCAGATGCTTTGAAGATTGGAAATTTGCAGAGTGGGAGGAAATTAAATGCAGGGAAGCATATGACATAGGAACAGGTCAGGCTGTAACAGCAAATCAAAATAGATGTTAGGATTCAAACAGTGATTTGGGCTCCCCACTACAGAAAGGATGTTGACAAATTAGAAAGAATCCAGCTGAGGGCAACGAAAATGATTTGTGGGCTAGGGCACATGACTTACAAGGAGCGACTGAAGGAACGAGGCTTATTTAGTCTACAGAAGAGAAGACTGAGGGGGGATTTGATAGCAACCTTCAACTACTTGAAGGGGTGCTTCAAAGAGGAGGGAGATAGGCTATTCTCAGTAGTAACAGAGGACAGAACAAGGAGCAATGGTTTCAAGTTGCAACTGGGGAGGTTGAGGTTGGATATTAGGAAAAACATTCTCACTAGGAGGGTGGTGAAGCATTGGAATGGGTTACCTAGGGAAGTGGTGGAATCTCTGTCTTTGGAAACATTTAAGGTCCGGTTAGACAAAACCCTGGCTGGGATGATTTAGTGGAAGTGGTCCTGCTTTTAGCAGGGGGTTGGACTAGATGGCTTCATGAGGTCCCTTCCAACCCTAAGGCTGCGTCTACACTGGTAAATTAAGTCACCTTAAGCTTGGCTTAAGTCGACTTAATTTGCCCTGTGTCTACACTACACTTTGCTTAAGTCAACTTAAGCAGCTTGCTTAAGTCGACTTAAGGAAAATAAAGTCGACTTCATGAAAATGAAGTCGACTTTATTAAACCATCTTTCTACTTGACCTAAGGCTTAATTCGACTTTTTAAAGTTGAATCAATCCAGTGTAGCCCTGGGGTAGCCCTAAGACTACTTAGGGCTACTCCAGGACTACACCAATGCCCTCCCTGCTGGGGGGAGGCTCAGGGGGAGCCTGGCATGCCCCTCAAAGGGCAGGGCAGAGCCCAGTGTGATGCCGTCTGGATTTAGGGAAGCATTTATGATATTATTTTCAATGGATATTTCATAAATGATATAATCCATAGGAGCTATGTCATGTTTGGTATCAATAGAAAGGTAGTAATTTGCTGGGAATGATTATATAGTTTATGTCTAGGAATTCTATTTCAATTAGAAGTTAGGAATATGGTGTTCTATCTATACTTTAACTTATGTTATTTTATTGAAATGGCTGAGAAAGGCGGGGTCTGTCAAACCATTGTGTCCTTAATGTTTAGGAATTTTCCAGCTACAATGGTCCCAGGGAGTGACCTGATGAGCCATTAAGGAGACAATGGTTGTTCACACCCTCCTGTTTAAGGCATTCCTCCAGAATGACACAAGTTAAAGTATAGATATAACATCAAATTCCTAACTAAATAACTTCTAATATAAATACAATTCCTAGACATAAACTATATAATCATTCCCAGCAAATTACTACCTTTCTATTGATACCAAACATGACATAGCTCCTATGGATTATAGCATTTATGAGATATTCATAGAAAATAATATCATAAATGTTTCCCTGAATCCAGACAGAGTCACACAGGGCTCTACCCTGCCCTTTGGGGGGGATGCCAGGCTCCCCCTGTGCCCCCCCCTCAGCAGGGAGGGCATTGGTGTAGTCCCGGAGTAGCTCTAAGTCGACTTAGGGCTACCCCATGTCTACACTGGCTTAATTTGACTTTAAAAAGTCGAATTAAGCCTTAGGTTGAGTAGAAAGGTGGTTTAATACAGTCGACTTAATTTTCATTAAGTCGACTTTATTTTCCTTAAGTCGACTTAAGGAAACTGTAGTGTAGAAGCAGGGTAAATTAAGTTGACTTAAGCAAGCTTAAATCAACCTAATTTACCAGTGTAGATGCAGCCTCCAAGACTTCCCCGCTGCCCTCCCTGCCAGGGTGGCTGGCATAGGGAGAGCCTGGC